>OMNN01100464.1:22830-34980 GCA_900302755.1 Chromis chromis | reverse complement strand
ACACACACACACAAATGGACTCCTACTTTCTCATCCTACTGTATCTCTGCAGAAGATCTGAACTGTAAACAGTCCTGTAAGGTTGAATGAGAGGGCAGACCCTACTGTATGATGAGTCACTGTTGGGATAAACTGTTTTCTCCTGTTGAGCTGTAAACTATTTCAGTGACCCCCCGTACAAAGATTTTCATGTTGGACTTCTGCCCTTTTTTTTTAACCCTTCTGGGGATGGCATCAGTCATCAGTCCAGGGGCTCCGTAATCCATCAAGGAAACACTGTTATTTTGGGACACTTTCAAAAAATCATCAAAGAATACACTGGACATTTTATGTACTTATTTACTTAATGCCATCTGTACTAACTCTCCTCTGTCTTGGGAAATAAGTGATTGGGCAGATCCGTGCTGCGTCTTGAACATTTAGAAAACTGCTGCAACATGGAATCGGCCTTCAGAAAGTAAACAGTGTCTCAAGATCACTATCTGTAGAGTTTTGCACTGCATAAAGATGGGTTCCTTCTTCCGTGCTCACTTTGTAACGTGGCACCAGTTAAAACACACCAAGAAACGATGTGCATATGACCATTTTGGCAAAAAATAGAAACTTTTAATAGAGATTTGAATTTTTATTCTCTACCCTCTGAACTTCAAGCAGTTTGTGGGCGTTTTCTGCTCCTGTCATGTTTTTCCTCACTGTGGGCTCATTTTTCCCTGCAATATAAAGTCCTGCACCTCTATGGAAACAGTGCAACCATGATTTGTGTAATGATTTACAGTCTGATATCCTTTCTATGGATGAACAACCAGCAACACTGTTGGCTTTTACGGAAATGTTTGAATCATGCACACAGAAAGTAAAGCTAGTCTCTGGTGTAAGCACAGCCTGCAGTTCAACCGAATACCCCCTGAATTTTTGTGATGTGACTGTTGGTTGCGGCTGAATAGCACATAATTCTTTGTTTTGTCTTTGTAGTGCAAACGGTTCAGTTTTGGTGAAACTTTTAAATGAGACATGCAGAATGAAGTGACAAATAGTGTAATTATGACATCTTTAAAAAAAAACAAAAAAACATGCACTTTGGGGTTCAGAGAGTTAAGAGAGGCATGGCCTCCGCAATAAGGCAAAAAATTTGGCTCAGACCCCAGATGGTTAAATAGGAGGACATGTTGTCTCTTCCTGCAATGCCTCGAAAAAAACTGACTTTTATCTTATCTCACAAAGAATAATTAAAGTGGATCATGGGACCTGAATTGGCATGTGTCCTTACGTGACGTTTAAAGTTCCCTGAAAGCATCATGTGTGAAAATGTCAATACATAAACATGATGGTCTGATATGTGGGTAGGTTGACATGCACCGGACAACAAACTCAAAACACACACACTCTGGTAGACGGTGCATACAGACAGAGCCCTCCACTTGTTGGATTTTCCGCTGTTTTGCCCTCTATCTAAATCCCCCTAATCCTGTTGATTCTGGCAAAACCCATGGAGCAGTCCACTTAAAAGTTGTGTGTAACCACAACACAGGCCTGGTTTTCATTGATAACACCGGTTGTGAGACTTAAGAGGTGACTGGTGTTGTGTACACCGTGTGGCGTCAATACGTCTTGTCACGTACAGACTGGCATGTCAGCATAAAGGTCCTGTGGTGATGAAGAGGACCGAGCATCTCTTATGTTTCTGTTTTGGGTCCATGTTGGGCGCACTGACCAGTGATGCACAAGATCCTAAAGCCGTTCCTAAGACACTGATCTTGACCTTCACATAGCTTAATATTAGATCTGCTCGCTACAGTAGAACAGCACCAACTGTACTATTTTAAAAACAACCATCCTATATAAAGCTTGCTTGGGTGCGCTGCTGCAGGATTAAGGGTTACAGCTACTGTTACGTTACCAAGGTATCAATCTGGAGAGCCCTGACAGTGTATCAAGAAAGCCTCATTGCACTGCTTAACCTCCACTTCGTCTCCTTACTACACAGTTGCACAACTTTCTTGGAAGTGTGAACAGGAATAAGTTGTTGTCGCGATGGATAACCCTTTATATACACAGATATAAAACACGGGAGCCATCTTCATTGTTGTGAAACTGTCTTTTCTATGATTTCCGAAAAGGAAGAGCGATCAGAAGATAGCTATTTAGTGTGAGCGATCAAATATTTAGTTTGCTGACGCAGGCCTTGGCAACCTTTCTAAGAAGGAAGAAAATGTTATATGCTGCAGAACATTTCTTTCTCATGAGGGTGGTTTGTAGCTTAGATACAACTGCTCTTTACTGCTTTCTACCTTTTGTGCATCAGTATGTCAAAAAACAAGCAAACATTTATAGTTTTCTGAATGATCTCTTTAATGTCTGCATCAATGTTTGTCTCAAACACATTTTCCACTATGGACTCCAGCCTGCAGTTATTTTTAAAGGCTAAAAATGAGCATTTGAACATTTCCTGTCTCATAGCGTGGCGTTTATGGACCTCTGTTTTCCTGAATAGTTCATTGATGTTGCTTGTAGCATTCCTAAGGCTATAAAATCCATTGGTATGTCTCAGCCAGTGAGAAATAATGCCTTTACACATAAGATGAGTCTTGTATGCAACTATATCTTGTGAGCTCAATTTAGGTTCAGCTTTTGTGTTTGATTCTGAGAGTTATGTCTCGGGGAAAGTTGACATAATGATGTAACTTTATTAGCGACTATGTACACAATTGTGCAACTGCTATTTTTGACCTTAGTTTAATTCCTACACACCCAACCTGAAGGCTGCACAACAGTGACAAGATCTTATCATAGGAATAAAATTCACATGGCTGGAGTCTTTGTTGTTCTTGGGCATCTAGTAAAATTATTGATTTATTGGTCCCTAACTTGCCTCTTTCTTCACACAGTTTCTCCAGCTGAGAGGATTCGGTTTATCCTGGGAGAGGAGGACGACGGCCCTCCGCCTCCTCAGCTCTTCACCGAGCTGGACGAGCTGCTGGCCGTGGACGGGCAGGAGATGGAGTGGAAGGAGACAGCCAGGTGAGCCGCCGAGCTGAAGGTCTTTAAAAGCCAGACGTGCCCCACCCTTCTTTTTTACTACAAGAGCCATGAGCAGAAGCTTCCTGCTTCACAATCACACAAGTGGAACACATTCCCTTATGAATAATCACGTTTTGTACGTGTGGGGAAGCAGGCTGCACTCAAGTGAACTCCCAGTGGACTCTTATCTGATCGAGATCTGTAGTACCTGCTCTGTGAGACCAAGAAACAGCAGAAACTCCCACATGATCGGAACAAGGCTTAATGTTACGGCTTTTGGAACACATGAACCTTTGGCTTCAGTATGAGGAACTATTACACTTTTAAATGACTCTTTCTGTTGATGTCTATAGTTGCTATATAGCTTTTATTACCTACTAAATTAATACAGTAATGCAGAATTTATCTCAAAACTTATCTCAAAGCAGAACTCCTCTCTTTTTTTATCCATCAAACTCTGTTTTACTGGAATATTACTGTAAAAAGACTTCAGCTGAAGATGCATTAAGTCTGATTTTGTCTATTTTTAACTGTTTATCATGATTCTGATAATGTTTTATTTGGTCCAGTGCATGCAATGGGTACATTTAAGCCCAACAAGGAAGCACAAAAGGGCATCAAAGTGTCTTTAAGTGTCACAATCACAAATGTTGTTGTTTAGTTTATTAGAAAAGATGGATCTAAAAAGAGTTATTTTATCATTCCTGGAGTAACATACACAAACATAGTGAGGAATTTCTTTTTTTATTACTAGTATTTGTAATTCTTTGTCCCATTTTGAGTAGAGAAAGCCGGGTTTGCATTGAAAGAGGATGTAAATGAACTCCTTAAGGTCGACAGAGTCTCCATGCTCCCTGCAAGACGGCTGGTCACAGGCGTGTGGAGCACAGCCAGAGGGACACTCTATCCCCAGAGGAAACCCCATCCTCAGGCCTCAGGAGAATGGCTCTTTGTAGTGGTGACATGTGAGGCATTATTATTAAAAAGAATCCTTGTCCTGAGTCTTACCTTCGAGGCGAAGCTTATCCGCGGTAATAACAAAGTCTCGTTTCTCCGACTGAGACATGTGTGGTCTGAAAACTGCGGAAGACTGTCGCCACATCGGTGTCTAGTGATTTATTTTTTATTTCCATGCCGTCCTGCGTCCCCTGTTCTTGCCTCGTGAACTGTGACCGATTCAAAACACCGCGGATTGTTTTGTAAAGAAAAGAGAATCCATCTTGTCGCCTTTTGTTTGCAGCCCATATTTGTTCATAAACATAGAAAGCCACTGTTGTACTTTTATTTGTATTCTGCAGTGACCTTTGCTTTCACTAGAGAAAAAAATCTGTCTGGGTGAGGTCCAACACGGCGGTTAGAGTTCTTAACTTTCTCCCTGCTTCTGTGTCCTTTTGTATCCTCCAGATGGATCAAGTTTGAGGAGAAGGTGGAGAAGGGCGGCGAGCGCTGGAGCAAGCCTCATGTGGCCACGCTGTCCTTACACAGCCTGATGGAGCTGAAAACGTGCATCGAGAAGGGAACCATCATGCTGGACCTGGAGGCCTCCACACTGCCGCAGGTGGTCGGTAAGAAGTCTGGCACGCAGTCTTAAAGGTTTTGAAGAACCTGAGGACGACGCGGTGTTGATCATCGGTGTTTCTGTCTAACAGAGCTGATCACTGACAGCCAGATCGAGACTGGGCAGCTGAAGCCGGACCTGAAGGAGAAGGTCATGTATACGCTGCTACGGAAGCATCGCCACCAGACCAAGAAGTCCAACTTGCGCTCTCTCGCAGATATCGGCAAGAGTGTTTCCAGTGCAAGTAGGCTGTTCTCGAACCAGGAGAATGGTAATTTAAAAAGCTCCCCTTATCATCCTCTGACTCCTTTATTTCTACACTAATTTTTCTTTTTCCAATAAAACTTTTAACTTCTTTTCATTCTTGTCTTTTCTTCCCAACCTCGTTTCCTCTTCTTTTTCCCCCCCTCTGGGTGTCTTTGCTGTCTTTGACTTCCTCCGTCTGGGGGCGTTACAGCACGCAACAACCCCCTCGAGCAACCCGTGCCTTATTTAACCCCACACGAGCCAGAGGAACCATGTGAGGTCATGAGGAGCTCCAGCATGGGATACCTCTGTAAGTGAGGTCACAGCCCTCAGACTGAAAGCAGCATTGTTGGGATGTAGTCGCATGGAAAACTGGCAAACTTGTGTGGAAATACAAATATAAGTAGAGCTAAAAAAAAAAAAATGCAGCACTGTTGATTTCACGTTTAATCCATTGTGCTAAAAAAGCTACTTGTGTGTTTATTCAGGGTGGAAACTCGCTTGGCTAAATATCTGTCTGGCAGCAGAAAGCTAAATTGTTGTAGACTTTTCTCTCGAATGTCGTCGGTGACAGCGGAGGAGTAAATGGATCAAACTGAGTTCCAGAGTTTACATTCTCACACGTTTGCCAGTAGTTTCCTGGGAGTGTTTCTGCTGACGTGTATAAGCAGCTGACCTAAGACGGCCATGCATCCCGGCTCTGCTCTCTCTGGAGTGTCTGAATGAATGACCATCTGGCATTAGTCTTAAAGCTTAAGCCTTGCCACATTTAGCCAGGTCCTGATGTTTCTGGCACTCTCCATGTACTTTCCTCTTGGCTTTCCTTTCTCTGACTCATCTACCTTCTTGACTAAAAATGTCCCATCTGAAGCCCTTCAGTATTCCCCGGCCTCTTTGACCCCATAGTGTCTCCCCTCCCTGCAGGTAGCCCGACCACTACCCATCGAAACCTCACCTCCAACAGCCTGAGCGACTTCTCTGACAAACCGGAGAAGGATCAGGTAATATGTTTGTGTGTCTCCGCCGTGTTATTGCACGAGATTACGCAGATAATAAGGCCATTGTGCCGCCATAGTGGATGATTCTTTACGTCTTCATGCACAAAGCAGCTCTGTACAGGCTCATGTGTTGGGCTGTGAGCTTGTGAACCTCATGTACTGATAGATAACACTCGTGGTGCTCTCCAGCCCTCCACAAAAGCTCACTGTCTGTGTTGTGTGAGTTTCTGTCGGCCACTGGACATGTGCGGTTTCTCTCGCTATCAGGACTCATGATGGAGAAGCTAAGTGTAGGTTCGCAGATAAAAAGATCACAGCGGCGGTTAAACTGTAACGCTATGGAGACTGTTAATGAAACTGTAGATTTGTCAAAATGGTCTGGCCTTTGATGTTACACCAAGGCTTTAGTTAATCATCTCCCTGCGTGTGAGGTATTTTTTTCATCCAGTATTTATTCTGTGTTTGTATTTTATTGCTAAATCCAAATGAGAACACAGTAGACTTTGGATTTCCACTGTAGTAAAGTGTGTTAATTAGATAGCATAAAGTTGAGCTGTGGCTCGGCACATAATTCTAGCGAAAGGCAGGAACCACCTCTTTATAAAGACAGTAAAACACATGTAGGTCAATGCCTTGTTAAGTCCCATCTATTACTGATTATACTGCATGTGACAGTGAAATGCTGCAAGAGTTTGTGTGTAAACGACCTATAATTATTAGCACTTGTTCTTACAATGCGGCCTGACATTTTCATTCACTGACTTTTTCTTTCTGCACTTTGCCCTGCTCCTTCTATTCTAACAGCTCAAGAACAAGTTCATGAAAAAGTTGCCCCGTGATGCCGAGGCATCAAATGTTCTGGTTGGAGAGGTGGATTTCCTGGAAACCCCCTTCGTGGCATTTGTTCGCCTGCAGCAGGCTGTCATGCTGGGAGCCCTCACCGAGGTCCCTGTGCCCACCAGGTACAGCACAAAACAATAACTGCTGTCACTCGGGTTGAAGTTGCAGCTTTCATCAGTTGAAACCATCCGTTTCTGACTTTGTAACATCTCATTTTGTTGCTCTTACTTAGATTTCTCTTCGTCCTGTTGGGCCCCAAAGGCAAAGCAAAGTCCTATCATGAGATTGGAAGAGCCATTGCTACCCTGATGTCAGATGAGGTATGTTATTACTGCACTGATTTCATATTTGATCAATTAAAGAATTTATTCTTGCGGAGTAAAACTGGCCTGGATTAATACAACAGTTTTGAAAGGCATGTTACCGTAAAAAAAAATTGGCAAAATGACACAATTTATCAGAGCTACAAAAGTGTAAAAACAGAAAAAACTGACAGGTTTTCAGCTTTCTAGTGGTCATTGTAATAATGATGTATGACCTGTAGTTCCATCAGGAAAATGATCCAAATCTAAGCTTAAAATTGTAATATTTATTCAAAAAACGCTTTATTTTGTACACTTCATTCAAAAAAATTACTAGAAATTCAGCATTTACACACACCAGATTGTGTAAAAAAAATAAAAATTCTGCGGTCCTCAGTGGAGCCAAGATTGAGTCAGCTGTGACCAACAGTCATGTGATAAAAATTCAGGAACTGTTCAGCTGAACTGCAGGCTGTGCTTACACAAAGCAGAAGTATGGAAGCAAATTAAAAATGTATGTTGAAAAATATCCTTAGTATGCAGATTCACACTGTACAAAAGCCTTTTTGAGTTTTCAAGATATGGTTGTGCTGTTTCCATAGAGGTGTGGGACAATGAAAAATGAGCCCACAGTGAGACAAATGCAAAAAAAAAAAGAAAAGCCCAGAAACAGCTTGGGTGTTAAAGGATTTTCTTAACTACAAATTACAGGTGCCCTTTTGACCCAAAATTCATGTTTTGCAATGATTAATGAGATTTTTTTGTTTTGTATATAGAAGACAGAACACTTTCTAATATTCTAACACAATACATCTTATTCTCTTTATGCTCCAGTTGGACTGATAAAGGCCTGACTAGCTGTGAACCTAAGATAATGGACATCTTAAGATCTCTTTTGGAATGAGGTGGCCAATCCTCCAGACAGTGAAATACCCCATTAAGGTTTTGGCCGGTCCAGTTAACTTTAATAAAGTAGTGTAAGAGGTTTGTCCACCTAAACCCTCCTCTTTGCCATCTGCAGCCAAATCTCAGCTCTCTGGATATTGCTGCATTAATCATCGCAGTGGTTGGCCTGGCCGGTCCTGTTGGCACTGACCAACTTTTAGCTGAGCTGTTAAGCTGTGTTTTGAAGTTGTGAGAGACAAATTTGTTTTGGAGTTAGCAGAATATATGCAGTAAAATAAGGCAAAGAAGTCCCCATTTTCTCTTCATTCTAGGCTTTTTCTGTCCTCCAAGTTTTCCACTCTGCTTAGTGTCTCTGCTTTGTATCGTCACTTGTGCAGGCCCAGCCTCTCAGCGTTGTCAGGAATGTGAACAGATAGTTCATAACATTCTTATTCCTGAGAGCACCTGCTTGGCTATTTCCCACAGGCCTCGACTCTTCCCAGCATATCTCGTATGTCAACACAGCAGCGTAGGAAGTGTTTTTCCAGGATTTCCTCAAGTTAAACTTTACCCTCTCTGCACTCTCATGACGGTCGTGTCACACGTTTATCAGTTGTTTGTGTTTGGAGTCATCCCCTCACACGCTGCCTGGCTGTGCTCTGCCTGTTCCAGTGATCAGGGGAAATACACGCATGTTTACTCGTTATTTATTTACATTGTGAAAGAGTTTAAGGAATTCAGTGTTTGTGGTCAGCTTTGGTGTCATGATTTGCATTTTGGTGACGTGTACACTCTGTGTTCCAGTAATCAAAAGTGAGTAGGCAGTGTTCTCAAGTGAGCCACTGTGGTTGCGCATTTTGCGTTTCTTTCTTCCAAGTTCTGGATAAATAATTTAAGGACATAAGGACATGTTGCATTATTAAGCCCTGGACTATTTTTTTTTTTTTTTCAATTTCCACCTGACAAAACATTCCCAGAATTGGTAACAGCTGCTAAACTGTGAGGCCAAAATGAAAAACAACATCGGGTTCTATGGATCAGAGATACACAAAACATCTCTACATCACCAGGCCAGAGTGACATCTGACAAATAAGGGAAGGGAAATAGAAAAGCAACAACTGTTACATTTATAGTAGCACCCTGCAGCCTCTTCAGTAAATATAGCACATTTGGCAACCTTTAAAAAAAATGGCACCAGTTGTGTTTCTCTAATGGCTACAGCCTAGTACAAGGTTGCTTACTAATGGTCTGACTGCGTTTGTTTGCTGGCAGGTATTCCATGATATCGCCTACAAAGCAAAGGACAGGCAGGACCTGCTGGCTGGGATCGACGAGTTCCTGGATGAGGTCATCGTCCTGCCTCCCGGCGAGTGGGACCCTGACATCAGGATAGAGCCACCCAAGACTCTGCCCTCCTCAGACAAGAGGTCCGCTCTAATCCGCACCACCTAATCTGAGCTAATGAAGTCACCCCCACATAAATCTACTAAATCTCACTAATGTGCCACATGAACTTATACAGCACTTGAGGTGTGGATATATCTTCCCTGCATCATCTCACTCTCGTTTTCTTAAAGTGTGACCATCTAACTTTTGCTGAACTGCAGCTTGTGTGGCTGTAAATGACAATTAGTGGATGTTAAATGGAAAATGTGCTGTTTAGCATTTAGCTAAAATGCTAAGTTATTGTAACACAAGTGGAGAACAGTCTAAAAGTCAGCAAACTGACTCAGTAGTGACCATTATACAGCAACACCTAAAGTTTGTTATCATAAGCTACAGGTCATATTAGACCAAAGGCCCGGAGGGTGCTGACCTTAGCAGCAAGGTGTTTTATTGCTAATGAATTTAGCTTTTTGTAATAAGCAAATTGCATTATTTCATCACCTAAAATTAATTCTAATTCTTCAAAAATCTTAGTAACAACTAAATATAAAATGAAATGTGGAATGAGTTGTAGTGTATTATGTACTGTTTATCCATCACTGAGCAACACTGTCCATACTACACTAAAATTGATCTGTGTAGCATTGTTAGAAACTGTGGATGTTTCCCAAATAGATAATTGTTGTTTGTTTGTTGTCAGTTTTATTTTCTATATGGTTTACAAATCTTTTTGACAGTTTCATTCAAGTTTCTCTTCTCGCTTGAGTTTATTGAAGGCTCTGTCTTCTGTTTTTAAAGGAAGAACATGTATGCTGGATTAGAGCCACCTCAGATGAACGGCGACACTCCTCATGATCAGGGACCCGGAGGGGGAGGAGGACACGAAGTTGGAGAGGAGCTCCAGTGCACAAAAAAGTAATTAAGATTTCACTTTGTTTAAAAGAAATTTAAAAAAAATTAAGAGATCTGTTGCTTTCTTGTTAAATAACTATTTTTCTGGAAGAAATGCTATTAGATGGTGACGTGAGCCTTGTAGATGCGGGTATTATCATCCTGATTATAATGCATATCTCCACTAATGACGAGCAAATACCATCAGGATTATAAAGTAATAGTCATAGCTGAGAAAATATTTGAGTCTTTGTCTTCCAGTAAGTTTACAACAAGGAAATGTTTCACAGAGAAGTCAAGAACAATGACATCACTTCAATATTGAATAACCTTTTGTTTGCCTTTGTTCGGAACAAATGTTCTTTCATTGGAAACTTGGACAAAATATTTCCAGTAATCCTTCTTTTGTTTTTCACCTTCCGCACATCATCTGTCATTTATATGGTTGAAATAAGTTATGACATTAAACAGTCTTGCTCTTGCTAACTTGACCGGCTCCGTCTTTAAGGTTCTGTGGAGGTCTTATCCTGGATATCAAGCGGAAACTGCCATTTTTTGCAAGTGACTTCTATGATGCGCTACACATCCAGTCTCTGTCTGCCATCCTGTTCATCTATCTGGGCACAGTCACTAATGCAATCACGTTCGGAGGCCTACTTGGAGATGCAACAGAAAACATGCAGGTAAACCCTTCACCCCAATTTTTATTGTCATATTTGACTTTACTATACCTACACCAAGTGTGAACAATCAAAGGAAAAGCTCCCTGAAGATAAAACAAGTCATCTATTAGCAAAACTAAACTTTCAAGTTGTGGTGTGAGTGCTGATGAAATTAAGCCTTCCTAAAAACATCTCCCTGGCCTAAGTTTGACCAATCAGAGAAGCTGGACTTGAACTCACAGTTTGGGTTCAGGTGGCACTGACTCTACGCTGAGCTTCCCTGACCTAAATCACAGTTGTTTGGATACAACTGAAATGAATGTACTATTAAGCCAGTTGTAGCATGTTGTTTCATCATACTTCAGTTCAGTTTTTGACTTTACATCAAGTGGGGTTGTTTCGCTGAAAATAGTTGCACACATGAAAGGAAAAACTCCCTGACGATGAAACAAACCATGTGAACCACCTGAACTTTCAAGTGGTGTGACTGCTGACAAAGTAAAAAAAAATTCACCCTGGGCTAAATTTGAGCACTCAGAAAAGCTGTGCCTGAAGCTGGATCTTAGTCCAGATTGATCCAGTTTGGGTTCAGCTGGCACTGGCTCTTAACTGACCTAAATCACAATGGTTTTCATGCAAAAAATAAAAAGTAAATTAAGCAGTCTATAGCATGTTATTTCCTTATTTTCAAACTGATTCTAATGCTGAAATTCAGAGCTTTTATTCTGGTCACACACAGTGTTGAAGTTACCAGATTAAAGAGCTGATAAGAACTGGTAAACTGACTCTTATGTCCTTGCATGGCTATAATGTTTCTGCTCTGAATACATGTGTAGCACTTGTTTCTTCCATTCCTCTTACTCACATAGCACATTTTGCTTTATGTATTGTAACCAAAATAGAATATGTTTCCCACAAACTGGGCACTTTACTGCATTTATTCTTTCTACACTTAAGTGCACAAGGTTGGATTTGTTTCAAGATGTTTGTCGTTTTCACCTCCATCATCACTCAGCTCCTCATGTTAAACTAATTCAGTCACTTCAGCTGATAAGCCATGGTAATTTTGAGCTCAGAGGCTCAAAATACATCCATCTGCTGTACCTGCTGTTGGCAGGATTCCACATGGGAGCGTTGTACAACTGTGGTGTGGTCTCATACACTGCTGGCTGCATCCACCCCGCTGCACCTGATAGCTGAGCGTAACGGGCCGTCCAGTCATCAAGGTGCTTGCTTCGGCCTCTCTTGTCACAAAGAGAACTGCAGGGCATTGGCCTCGGGGATTTGCCAAGGCTGTAAATAACCACAGATCCAGATTACTTCAGACACTGTAGCCTCATCGCGGCTGTGTTTCCAGTGACCC
>OMNN01100464.1:0-22810 GCA_900302755.1 Chromis chromis | reverse complement strand
CCCACCTCCCCCCACCACCAGTGCTTCTCAGCCCGGCGTCACTCCCCTTTTCCTCCCTGAGCACAGCAGAGGGAATCCCTCCCCTCACTTAACCTTTCTCACTGCATGTCTCAGAGTTGTTGTGAATCGCTTATCTAGCTTCAGGCTTGTAAAAAAAAAAAAAAAAAGGTATGAAAAACTGACATGACTGGAAACTAAACAGGCCTGTCCTGATGGGCCAGAACTACAGCTGCATGGTGTGTGTATATGTAAAACAATACTTTATTATATGCATACTGATCTGATGAACAATTCCAAGGATAGCTGACATGAATCTGCTTTTGTATACTTTGCAGGACTTAATTGCTTCATAGCTGTGTGTAAAGTTTTTTTTCTGCGTGTGCTTTGTTGCAGGGAGTGTTGGAAAGTTTCCTGGGTACGGCACTGACAGGAGCAGTGTTCTGTCTGCTGGCTGGTCAGCCTCTGACTATCCTCAGCAGCACAGGCCCGGTGTTGGTATTTGAAAGACTCCTCTTCACTTTCAGCAAGTGAGTTGCTCAAAATCCTCCTTTCACTTTAAATAGCATGAGTATAAGTGAGGGTGAAGCTGAGTTCAAAAACAGGAGCAGTGGCCTGGGGGAGGTATTTATAGATTGTGGTCTTTCCCCAAAGGACTGATGCTGTTTGTGTGTTTACAGAGTCATGATCCGTGTGCCCCCTATAAATAAAATAAAAATTAAAAACGTAAGGAATTTGAAAATTAAAAGAAGGCTGGCAACTTTGCATCAAAGATTGTTTATTTGAATAATATCTCAGGACATTTTGTGCTTACTGTAGGTCTCTTGGCAGTAACAGATTGTTCAGGGTGCAGTTGCCAGCTGATTGTTAATTTCCCATGTGTTTTTGCCGTCAACTTCCTGACTGGGAGACCAGAGCAGAACCACACACATCCTTGTGGAGATGCAGGAGAAAATATGAAAGAAAAGACACGAGGTCCTGTAATAGTACTGGGAAAACAAATAAAATACTGTATATATGCAAGAAAGAGACATTAATGTGCAGATTAAACATGCAATTTCACAACAGCCGAGGGGTATTAAAGGCTGTTAAATGCCGACTTCTCCCTCCCCCTTCCACTGTACTCCCTCCCTCACCCAGAGAGAGACTTCTAGCATTACCAAACACCATGCTGATTATGTTCCATTATTAATAATTCACCCTCATTTAATTTTACACTGCGGGTGAAGAATGTCTGTGTCCCCCAAATGTTTCCATGCCTCAAGTCAACGCTTGCTGAGTCAGTGGCAGCTGCTGTTCCGTCTACAGCTGTTGAATATCATGTGTGTACTACACTACGAGAGCTATATAGAGAGAAGCCTGATGACAGTTGCAACTTCAAAATCAATATTGTTTTACTTTAAAGGGCCGCACAGCATAGCTAATATTTACAGTGCTTTAAAAGTCTGTTCAGGTTAAAAAAGGAGTGGCTGAAAGTTCAGTGAGTGCTTTGTACGATTATAATTGTGGTGGAAATAAAATATAAAGGTGCAGGAACGCACTTCAATTCACCATTAACCACTCCCTCTTCCTCAGAGACAATGGCCTCGACTACCTTGAGTTCCGGCTGTGGATCGGCCTGTGGTCGGGTGTACTCTGTCTGGTGCTGGTCGCCACAGATGCCAGCTTCTTGGTGCAGTATTTCACGCGCTTCACGGAGGAAGGTTTCTCCGCGCTCATCAGCTTCATCTTCATCTACGACGCCTTCAAAAAGATGATAAAGCTGGCCCACCACAACCCCATCAACTCGGAATACGATCCAAACCTGGTCACGCAGTACGACTGTCACTGCACGCCTGGTACGTAGTCGGCACTTTGTCTGCAGGTTGCTGGAATATTCACATAAAGGTTGATTACAGGAAGAGTTTCACCAATAACACAGAACACAAGGGTCAGGTGACACCATTCAGTTGTCCTGAACCATCAAAACTTCAGTAACAGTGATACCAGACATTATTTGGACTTGTCCC
The DNA here is from genome assembly GCA_900302755.1 of Chromis chromis. Classification (NCBI taxonomy): domain Eukaryota; kingdom Metazoa; phylum Chordata; class Actinopteri; family Pomacentridae; genus Chromis; species Chromis chromis. The sequence goes on along the minus strand of OMNN01100464.1, from coordinate 20,804 downwards.
ATTTGGCAGGGATGTTCCGTTTTTGTATGTTACAGCTTTCAATGTATTTTTGCGGTTTTTGAAGTGGAAATAACAAACGATTCTAGTATGTGTCAGGCTGTAGATACCACTGTTTACTTTCTCAACAGCCCTATCAGTTTGTGTGTCATGAGCAACTTGGCAGTATTGCTTGTGAGAGATGTTGACACACATTTAAAACCGTGTTAGAAGTGCTCTCACTTTGGTGATTAGATACGATTGTTTCTCTTTACCAGGCAACTCATCAGAACTCCTCGATCTCTCTGCCTGGACAAACAGTACTGATGTGGTATGTGGTGTCCTTGTTGACATTTAGTAGCATTGCATTAGTAGTTTAAATTCAGAACTCATTGCTCAAAGCTCAAACCAGTGAACTTTACCTCCTTGTCCCTCCAGCCGGTGAATGCCACCTGGTCTTCCCTGACCAGGAAGCAGTGTCTGAAGTACGGCGGGCAGCTAGTCGGAGAGAACTGTGGCTACGTGCCTGACATCACCCTGATGTCGTTCATCTTGTTCTTTGGGACCTACACCTGCTCCATGGGCCTGAAGAAGTTCAAGACGAGTCGCTTCTTTCCCACGGCAGTGAGTGATCACACCTGACTCCTGATACGTGCTGTTGTTCTCACTTCTGGCCTTGTGCAGATGAATTCCTTGCCAGGAGGAGTGAACAGCGAGTGGGAACATTGCATTGCAGATGTGTGAGGTTAGAAGAGAAGAAGGTCGGGTTTCAACACTGTTAACAGCACCGTTTGAGCAAAGAAGTCAAGAGGCTCCGTGTCGGCTTCATATATTACTGCTGTCTCGTTTAGATGTGGTGTATACCCACTTCCACTTACCTAGAAATGGCCTCAGATACTTATCAGTGCACATCTTGCAAAGTAAGGCTGCATGTCCCTTCTCTTGTTACTTCACAACACAAACATGAAGCAGACTCATCAGTACACTTCTAGACTTTGTCAGCAAGAAAAATACACCTGCCAGCATTTATACTGATGATTTTCACAAACTAGAGGGAAATGATTCTCCAAAAGGCCTTAAAGTTACATAAAGCCATTACACTGGCAGACAATAAATGGTAGAGGAAGTATTTAGATGCAGAAAGTAGCAACCCTGCAATATAAAAGTACTCCATTACAAGTTAAAGTAGTACTTTGTGGATGTTGAGTGTGCACACCAATGTGATTCCCCAGTCAACTCTGTCAGCCTCAGGTTAAACTGGTTAGCAATTATTACTCACTTACTTACTCACTGAACTTTAGTAGTGACAGTGCAACCTGGACAATGAAACATTCCCCTGCTTATTTACTACATGTTTAACTGGTTGTTGTTCTTTGTCAATACACAAAGAAAAATGTCAGTAGAGTTAGTAGCTCACACTGCCATAAATAAATTTAAAAAAAACACTGTCAAACCTGCTGTCAATGTGTCCTCCCTACAGGTGAGGAAGCTTATCAGCGACTTTGCAATCATCTTGACCATTCTTCTCTTCTGCGGCGTGGACGCCTTCATCGGTGTGGACACTCCGAAGCTCATAGTGCCAAGTGAATTCAAGGTATATAACGCACATGGCAGAACCTCTAGTAGGAAAAATATGTGCATCTATAAGAGTCATTCCACTGTGTGCTTGAAATCAGTGCATTTGGTGGAGTGACAACGGTCAGCCAGTTGCGCTTTTCTCTGATTACACCGATAATGATCCATGTTTCTGCTAGAAAGCCTCTGTAATTCTTTAAAATCCCAGCATAATGCTCTCTTTGTAGCTTGCCCAGTAAGACACACATTACCTGAAACCAAGACACAGCCATTCTCGGAGATTTCCAAGCTCAAATGTTCCTCAGCTGGCAGCCCCCCCTCAGCCACCCTTCGGTAGAGGAACGGGTACAACTTGATTATAGGTGATGTGAGAACACAGACGGTCTTATGGTTGCAAGTACAGAGCCAGCTTTGTTTGACCACAGAGTCTTAATTCACTGTTTTCTGTCATGTAATGATGCACCAGTCATTTCAAACTCTGTTCAGGGCTTAGACTTTCTGAGTGGAGTGAACTAACCACTTCAAATTTTTCTTCTATTTTATTGAGAACATTTTGTGTTCTATTTAAGATCTAGACTGTGTAAATATTCTTGCATCAGTTGGATTGGGGTCTATACCTACACTAGTACATTTAACACTCTTCTTCTTCATTCTAATTTTGTCTAGCCCACAAGTTCAGCGAGGGGCTGGTTTGTTCCGCCGTTTGGAGGAAACCCTTGGTGGGTGTACCTGGCATCTGCACTCCCTGCTCTGCTGGTCACCATCCTGATATTTATGGACCAGCAGATCACTGCAGTGATCGTCAACAGGAAAGAGCACAAACTCAAGGTTGGTGCACCACCTTAAGGTTTTTGAAGGATGAAGTAAATTAGTACATTCACATAAAGGAAATAAAGGCCTGTAACCTGGATTTAACCCTCTGAACCCCAAGCAGTTACTGGGCATGTTTTTGCTCCTGTCCATGGTTAGAAGTGGAAACAACTCAACATATATTTTGTGTTGTATAACAATAATGCCATGAACCTTAAAAAAAGAAAAAAACAAAAGTTGAATTTCTTTCTATTCTTGTTATTATTTATTTGACAAAAATCTAAAAAACCTGGAATCAACATTTGTAACATTTTCCCCAAGTGCCTCCATGTGCCAATACTGGGTTGGATATTGGCTCTACATTCTATAGAAATTTTGCAACTTACATTTTGAACGTGTTTCCATACTTATCTCCTATCACTTCTTTGTATGCACAGCCTGCAGTTTGGCTAAAAAGTCCCAGAAATGTTTCTCATGATTGATGGTCACAGTGGAGTCACTGCTGGCTTCATGGTTCTGCCAAAGAGTGTAGAATGTTTAGTTTTATTTTTTTTACAGAATCTGGTTTTAGAAGTTTTTTTTTTTTTTTTTTTTTAATGAGGCATGTAGAATAAAGTGATTCTGATGAAATATAACAGAACAACAACATGCCTTTTAGACCTGCTAGTGGGTTTTGGGGTTCCGAGAGTTAAAGAAAATATAAAAGGCGAAGAGTCCAGATGCTGTTTCCCCATAGTACTGGGAATAACTGGTGTATAAGAACAATTAAAAAAACAAAACCTTTGGTCTTTTGCCCTAAAACAGTCAATTGTAAGAATTTACACTTCTATTTGTGTAATTTCAAACACATTCTCATTAAATCTTCTAAATAACCTGACATCATACAGAGAATCTGTACCATGAGATCATAAGATCATTTTTGATGCCTGGAAAAAAATCTTTGAACAAAGTGTTGCATGCTTCAGCTGCATATATTGGTTGACTGTGATGATCTCTCCTCTAGTGTATTTAATCCTGGACAAACTCACCATCCCTCTCATCTGCTCTCTTTCTTTGTTTCTCCTCTCAGAAAGGGGCAGGGTATCACTTGGACCTGTTCTGGGTGGCCATCCTGATGATAATCTGCTCCTTCATGGGCCTGCCGTGGTACGTGGCTGCCACTGTCATCTCCATCGCCCACATTGATTCTCTGAAAATGGAGACGCAGACGTCAGCCCCCGGGGAGATGCCCAAATTCCTGGGTGTCCGGTGAGTTAAGGCAGCTGCTGGACACACAGTCGACGTCACTTAAAAATGAAATTGTTTGTTACACATTGAACAAAGGTTTCTCTCTTTTTTTTTTTTTTACCCTAGAGGACTGTTTATATTTGACTGTGCCAGTTAGTTAATTGCATTTATTTTGGATTCCCGTGTGTAAATAAATCTCCTAGCAGATAGTTATAAAAAATCTGATTAACAGTTTATAGCATCATGAACCTTTGTGCTGTGTGTTGAATCTGTATCAACAGTATATATGCACACAAAAGATGAAATTGCATGTGACGGAGAATAAGATATATAATTGCAGAGAGAGAACAGTCTCATAGGAGGAAAAGGGGCACAATCTATGCAGAGCCGTTTAGAAAGATATAAATCTATACCAAGTTGCAGCTGTTCTTTAGAGAGAATGACTTCACTGAAAAATGTCAGAGAACAGGAAACAAATCTGTCAGCAAAGTGGAGGTCAGGAAAAGTGATATTCTGGTTACTAAGTCCGCCTGTGATTGGTATGTGAATCATTCTAATTCACCATGCACTTTGTTTTTATGAACTTTAACCTTTGACCCCTTTCAATCCCTAAATTTGTGCATATGCAATAATTAGAAATAAAGCTCCAGGATGCAGAGCTACAGCTTGCACTGTACCAACAAGTTTAAAGTATTGCACGATGCATATGCATATGATGGACTGAGACTGAGTCACAAAAACGTGAAGTAAACTGCTCATCTGTACTGATTTGGATCTTCATTTTCTTGTTGTTTCCCTCCACCAATCCAGGGAACAAAGAGTCACTGGTATCTTCGTGTTCCTCCTGACGGGACTCTCTGTCTTCATGGCCCCCATCCTGAAGGTAGGGCTCCAACTTTTTAATTCTTCCGTGGAAATATGGATTACTGTCCGCCCCTTTTAGGACAAACTCCTGTCACCCCTCTTAAATTTACAATAATTTCAAGTCTTTTATTCATCCGATTAGGAACTCCCATAGCTGAAGTAATACGATGTGAAATAAGCATGTTCATCAGGGCTTAAGCTCCAATTGCAGCAGAGTGCCTTCTCGAGTTTCCATTCCCTCATTAAGCTGCCAAACCAAAAATGTGCATCCACTGAATGCAGATAGTTGGAGCTGCTGCTCCCCCGTGTGGCCATTTTCTCTACTGTGCTTCTGGATCTAGGAAGACATTTTTCTTTCCACCCTTGTGTTATCATCTAGCACACCATAGAGACTTGCACAATAATTATTGCTGCTGCGTTAAATGTCTTTTTATATTCCGCATTTCATCATCTTCTGGCTTAAATATAGCCAGAAGATGATGAATTGTTCTATATTACCCATTCCCTATAACCTTGCCAGTTTATAGTGGACTTTTTCCACTGCTTTAAAGTTCATATACAGGACATTTTGGCTTATACTCAACACATACTTATCAAACCTGCACAAACTGACCACAGCGAAGTGTCCACTATAAGAACATTCTTAGAAAAGCTGCTTGCAGGCTATTTTTAACTAAGCAGTGATGCCAGAATACACATTATTGTTACCTATGAGAGTGCTAACACATTAAAGTATCTCTTCAATTTGATTTGTTTTTATTTATTTAACTTTAACCAAGGTTACTACAGCCAACCACTCATGATAATACCTGTTCTCGTGATCTGTATTCTTCAGTTCATCCCCATGCCTGTGCTCTATGGCGTCTTCCTCTACATGGGTGTAGCATCACTCAATGGTGTCCAGGTGAGTCAGTGTGGCCTCTTCATTGCCTCCTAACCAGTATCGGTCAAGTTACCTGAATTTCCCTTTGTGATAAAGTTTTATTCTATTCTATTTTGTTATTCAATGAATGTAATACATTCCTCATTGTATTTTATTACACGAAAAAGTAATATCATTACTAATTCCCTAACTGCAGTCGTTAACTTACCTGTTCAATTACTTCATTCACCTCAGCGCCAGCAAACTGCCTTTAAACTTTGCAGCCTCCACACCTGCATATCACCTCTTGGGAATGTAATATTAATGTAAATCAGTCACAATATATTTAAGAAGCAGGTACTGACCATTTGTCGCTAATGTTAGCCAAGCTGCTCTTGTTCATACACCCTCCAACTCAGACACTGCACAAAAAACTACCTAAATGTAAGCTCACCAAGCAAATGCTAGCTAGCAGCTAAGACACAATGTATGCCAAGCTACAAGTGGCTGGCTAGCAGCTAAGAAACAATGTATGTAAAGCTACAGATGGCTAGCTAGCAGCTAAGATACAATATATGACAAAATACAAGTGGCTAGGTAGGTTCTAAGAAACAATATATGCAAAGTATCTAGTAGCTTGTTAGCAGCTAAGAGTCAATGTAACCTCTGAACACACAAAAACAAAAACCCTCTAAAAATGCATGTCACTGGAATGATAAAGTATTAAATTAATTGTAAAATCCTTTACACACAAACATACTTATATTACTGTGAAGAATTACTTTGTTGCTAACAAATCAAAGTTAAATACAGCCTCAGCACTGTCTGTACAAGCCTCTCACTCACTGACGCTAACAACCACAACTTAAAAAGATAAAGAAAATGTCTGCAGTATCTTTTACATACTACACAAAATGTTGTTAAGCTTCTGATTGCAACATGTCCAGTCTCTTGACCTATCAACCTTTCTCCCCGTTTGCTTGTGTCAGTTCATGGATCGCCTGCAGCTGCTCCTCATGCCTGCCAAGCATCAGCCGGACCTGATCTACCTGCGGCACGTCCCCCAGAGACGCATCCACCTCTTCACCTTCATCCAGGGCCTGTGTTTGGCCCTCCTCTGGATCCTCAAGTCCACCGTGGCTGCCATCATTTTCCCTGTCATGGTGAGAAACAGCTGACGTAGTTAAAACACAAATCCACAGACCTCGATATTTGGGCAGGAAGCATAATCAAGGTGTTTCTCCGTTTCTAGATTTTGGCATTGGTTGCCGTCAGAAAGGCCATGGACTATGTGTTCTCCCAACATGACCTCAGCTACCTGGACGACGTCATCCCAGAGAAAGACAAGAAGAAGAAAGAGGACGAGAAGAAAAAGAAAAACAAGAAGAAGGGAAGCATTGACAGTGAAATGGAATTTGTAAGTAAATACATAATATTACAAACAAATTGTATACTACCTTTTCATGTGTCCATTGTCATTGTGTTTGACTACCCAACCTCCAGTAGATCCTCACCTAAAAAAATATCCATTTGTGTTAATGTTCTCCCTCCATCCTCCTACAGTCTGACTACCCCTACCGTGAAAATATCCCCAGTATAAAAATCTCTATGGATATGATGGAACAGGAGCCCATGTTGGGGGATAAATCTTTGGATAGTGAGTACTAGCCAGGGTTTGCTTTGCTGTAGCTCCAAGAGCTGCTCGATCGTCACCTTTAAAGGCTTCTTGCTAACATTTTTCGAATCTTACTAGCCCTCTTGTGTGTGCTTTTATAAGATTTAATATCTCAAAAGACCTGTATGCTTTTCTGTTTTTAATGCTGCTCCAACCTGCTTCTTTTAACTATTCACAATAGCTTTTTTGTTAATATAATAATCCTAAAAGCTGCTTTGCAGTGCTTGCTGTCTTTCTTTTCTCTGCTTTTCTATTTGAAATTCATGATTGTAAAAGTGTTTCTCTGTGCTTCGCCTTCAGGAGATCAGTCGCAGACTTTCCTTAACCCGCATTCACCGTGCTGAGCACTACTACGCGTCCCCCACTGTGGCCGAGTAAGTGAGTACAAGCTGGCATTCGCATCACATCTATTTTTTCCTGAAAGGAAATGCAATTCATGCTGTATGAATTTGAGTTCATTAGTCATCACATTTATGTTAGTGCGTCTCTCCTCTTTCAGTCTTGAGAAAGGTTCATGGACAAAATATTTGCCTCAGATTCAACTACGCCGTGACTCTGAGGATAATGGTGTCTTCTGGAAGAAGGGCTCTGAAACTGATCTGTGAAAGAATTGTCCAAAGATACATCAGAGCATCCTCTTTTGTACTATAGTATCGCCTCAAAATGGTATTTTTTAATATTTCTCATATGAGGCTTTAAATCCAAATGGCTGGAAGTATTTGTCTTAACTTTGAAACACTATGGTGGTACTGAATTTTAACGAGGGCTGAAACAAGATCCATTTCTTCATCTGCATGATTTCTTGCAGAAAACAAAGGGGCCACTTGAGGTTGTCTGTATGCAGTTTTTATGGGATGTCAATATCTTATTAATGCGTGTGCTAATAATTTATCAAGCATCAAAGAGGTCCAGGATACATTAAGTCTGTAGAATAACAATGGTTTTATACCAGATACACCACTTTGATTTCACTCTTTACATATTAGGAGGAGCTTCCCACACTCTTTGATAGTTTCTGTTTCAATAATGCTGAACGTAACCGGCCTCTCTTCTCATAGTACTGTTGTTGGTAGTTATTTTTGAAGGTTTTAAGTCATAACTGCTGGAATCTCTGGATTCAAACATAGTGGAGGTACTGCATTTGGAGGCGAGCGGGATTCCTCCTTTAACTGTTGTGAACAAAAGGGCTACAAAAAGTGATCTGCGCACAGTCATGAGCAGACCTTAATGTTGTATTTATGGGCATCTTAATTATTTATCAAGCTTTACTCTAAGGGTGCGCATTCATAAACACATCCAGAAGGTCATGTAAGAATAACATGTTTCATTATGGTAAGGTGTAAATGGTTCAGTACCATACAGACTGGAACTTCTATTTTTTTCTTTCTGATCTTCCTTTTATTATATTTATTCTATTTAAACGTACAGCAAAATAACTTGCTGGTTGAATTTTATATAAGGCTTTGCCATTTAACGTCCCCAATTTGTGGAAATTTGATAAACTTTCTGTGATCTGTATCCACTCGGCTGTCTTTGCCCTGTTTTAAGGAGTTATAGATGCATTATACCCGTTTGTAGCTCTACCTCTTATTTTCTGTAGGTGCCAGGCATTATATATTAAATACATCTGTTGTGCAATGATTTTTGATCAAACACTGATTTTATTTTATTTTTCTTTCAACTGGCACTACATAGGATCCCTGAATCTACACTTTCAATTTCCTTTTGTTCTGTAACGCTTAAGATATTGTATTTTTGTTTGTCAATATGAATAATTATGTACAATTTTTTTTTTTTTTTAATGTTTTAAAGGGCAATTCCACCTAAACATTTGATCCCAAAAACCAAGTATTAACGTTGTCTAAATTTGGCTTTACTTAATAATAAAACATTGATTTCTTGATGTTTCAAATGCTGAAGTTGGGTGGAAAAGTATTTTACCCATATCTTGAATGCAGTTCAATGTTCTCACACACTTGACCATCAACTCATTCCTAAAAGGCTATTTGAGTTGAATTTTGCTTTTAAAATGTGATCTTATTCAAAAGCTGTTAATGTGATAACTTTTTGTGTATTTTTTTTTTAATGATGTTATTTTTTTTAAATGCAAATCAACAATCACTGTGAGACACAATGTTGTGACTTCCAGTCCTGGAAAAACTACTGCTTTTTAGTGTACAGGGTAAATAGTTTGTGCAACTTCACTTTAAGATCAACATTTTACTGAGACAGTAGAATCAGTGCATTATCTAAATAGCATTTAGTGACAGTTGGATGAGCAGTGAAATGCATCAGTCTTTAATTTTCCTACATTAGTCTACTTACATGATCATGGTTCTGTTGCTGATTGAAGTACGTGCTGGTAACTAAAACTGATTCAGTTGGTATTAATGCATATCTGATTGTAATACATCCCAATCATTTGAAAAATATTTGTATTCCTTGAAGAAAAGCACATGCACAATCAGTGCTGTTTCTGATATGTAGTAAGTAAGGGCTTTAATTCATGCTTTCGCAGTCACATCGATATGCTGTTAAAATGTGAAGCACAAGACTGTTAAAGTTGCTTTGACACAAAAGCCACATTGTCTTCCACTTTGTGCTGTGATCTGTGTATCTTGACCTTTTGACTTTCTCGTTCTGATTCCACAATTGATGTAATATTTTTGATGTTCTAACTGAAATTATTTTATACAAGCATCTTATGTGCTCAAATAACCATAGGTTACTCAGAAGGAAGAAAATGTCAGTGTTTTTTTATGAAGTAGTGTTTAAAATGAGAGCAATAAAACGGTCCAAATGATTCTTAAATAGACTGTTGTGTGTTTTCTTTAATCATTAAAACGGCGAGGATGGGTTTTCAAATGACCAAGTGCTCCAAATTATGTTTGCGTCCACATTTTTGCCGATAGTGGAACTCATTTGTGCAATGCTTCTTGTGCTACTTGGCTGCCACACAACCCCAAGGTACAATATTTCCCTACAGCAATAAAGCTGTATCTTTTTATCTTCTTTGCTCATTGCAACCAGAGACCTCAATTTTAGCTTCATCAGGCCACAGCTCTTCCCAAATTACTCTGGCCAGACTCATCTCACCCTGCTGTCGGTGTTCAGTCTCACAGCAAAGATAAGAAATGAAGGCTGCATAGTTTCCACGATCATACGACTGGAATCGGCTGTAATGAAACAAATTGTCTCATTACTATGAGTCACTTTCTTTTCATTGCCAAGAGGAAAAAATGTCTAATAATTAACTTCTTCTCTGGTGTAAGAGAGAAACCGTCCACATTTTTTCCCTGTCATCTGCTCAGGTTAATGTTGCTGGATAATGCAGCCGTTGTCTGAGTAACTGAATATGATCGACGGTATAATTGTCAGCTCAGGAAGGATTACTGGACTAACTTAACAAAGGATCCTGTACTTCTGCTTCACAGGATCGCACACGTATTGTCATATTGTAGTTTATTACATTTATATTATTCTTAGTACTGTTAATGTAATACATGCACTTAAACATTTCACCATGTAAAAAAAGTAACCACAACTAATACATGCTGTATGCAACATAAATATATATAATATATGGTGTTTAATCAGCATTAGATTTTGACTCAAGGGGGCAGTAGTGACTCAAAAAGGCACGTGCACTCTCCGCAGGGTTTTGGAGGTGATAAACACAAACCACAACAGAAAACTTTGAACAAGAAAATTCAACAATATGTCGATTTAGAGATTTAAACTCAAACTACAGGAGCAGATCTGTAATAAATAAGGCATTTTTTGCATGTTTATTGATTACATACATCCAAGGATGCTTCTCCTTCAGTCATTACGCAATGACTGGAGCTGTTTGCCAGTAGGTTGTGTCATCAGATGGTTACCAACAATCATTGAGTGTTTCAACCCTGAACCATAACACTCTCCTGTTGGTGGGTCAGCAGTGGTGGCCAGCCACTACTCACTCCCTCCTGGCATCCAGCTCAACTCCTCTTTCTTACTCCAAATCCAGCAAGAGGCTCTCTCTGCTGCCTCCCCCAGTCTTCGTGTTGCCTTCTTTCTCTCACTCCCCGTCAGTCCCACAGCTGTCAACAGCTTCCAGACAGATTGGGCTAGAAGCCCCTGCACCCCACCTCGACTGGGTACAGCCATGTCTGCCAGCCTTTGTCTCTGCAGTCCTGCACTAGATCTTTGTACCGCTCAGTTTTCCACTCAAATGCCTCCTCACACCCATCTTCCCACGGCACAGTAAGCTCCACCAGGATGATCTTCTTTCCTCCAGTGGAGAACAGGACTGTGTCAGGTCTTAAGGTGGTCTGAATGACATCTGGGAACTGGAGCCTTCTTTTCAGGTCCACCCTAAGCTCCCGTACTTGGGCTGACTGCAGGAGACTTGCCCTGGTTTTATTGGGTCCTACTGGCTTTGCTCCCTACTTGACAAATGATATTGCGGATGGCAGCTTGTTCTTATGTTGACGTTTTCTGATCCTCTCCTGCTCTAAAATTTCAGCGAGCACGGTCAGTACTTTGTCGTGGCGCCATCTGTATCTGCCCTGGGCCAGAGCAGTCTTGCATCCTGTCAAGATGTGTGCCATGGTGCCCCTCTGGCCACAGAGCTTGCACATTGGGTCGTCTCTCATTCCCCATCTGTGTAGGTTCAAAGGGGTAGGGAGGGTGTCATACACGGCCCTCAGCAGGAAGGAGATCCGGAATGGCTCGAGCCTCCAAAGGTCAACCCATGTCACCTTCCTCTTGGGGAGATCCCACTTTGTCCAGGCTCCCTGGGATCCTAGCTCCACAGCCTTTGCCTTCCTCCATTCTTCCTCTAGGTCCCTTATTTCTACCTGAACCATGGCTTTCCTCTCCAGTGGATTTGCTTTCCCCCAACTTTGGAAGCGGGTCACTCCCAGTCCTTGCCTTCCCGTGCACGGTGCTCCGATGATGTCCTTGAGCTTAACGTTCCCTTCTGCTTGGGTCAGAGATGCTGAGGCCTCCCACTTTCGTCCTGACCTGGTTTTTATTCCAGCTTCTCTGACTATGTTGTCTCTTGAGTCCCTGAAGGTCATGGCCACCCTACACTTCGCTACTCGGAACTCCTCAGCCAGGGATGAAATGGGTAGTTGTAGTTGCCCAGATCTGATGTACAGCCCGACTGATGTGAAGCTTGGAGAGATTCCCAGCCACCTTCTAAGGTGCGTGTTGATCTTACGTTCCACTCCTTCCACTGCTGTAAGTGGGCCTTCATACACTGTCATCAGCATCAGTCTGGAGCAGGCCATGTTGATACAACCATGCTTTGAACTTGCCTGGGAGTCCGGATTTGTCGATATTCTTCAGCCACCCCCTCTGTTTGCTTCTCAGTGCTGCGGGTGTTGTTGTGGTCCCTCAGTGACTCGTCGTACCACTTTCCCAGGTACTCATTTTCATTTTTTTTCATTTATTTATTCATTTGAACAGGGACAGTGTACAATATACATTAACCTCAGAAAGGAGAGATGCATTGTACCAGGTTGTAGCACTAGTGCTAATTTCCACCTGTAGTCCCTGGGCAAGCTGATGTTAACAAACATAGATGAAAACCAGTAAAAAACATTACATTAATTAATACATTTACCCCAACAGCATAAAAATCATGCATCCATAAACACTCCTCAGCAAATACACTCGCACACAATTATATTACATTGTGGGAGCAGCTTTGATTTAAAAGAAGCCATTGTTTGGCCTTACGTGAAAAAGTGTGATAGTTTGAACATGTGATCAGCTCTGTTGGTAACATATTCCATTGTTTGATGGCCACACATGAGAACACTGAGCTGCCAAATGCTGTTCTGCAATTAGGAATCCTGCACTCGCCCCGAACAGTTGACCGGGTGGCTCGGGATGTTGTTTCAGAGCTCAAAGAAATAAACTTTTTCAAAGGAGCAGTAACACCATGAACCATTATTACTTAGTTATTGCTATTTTTTGTGTTCATACTTATTTTATTACTTAATTATTATTGTTATTTTTTCTTGCATTTCTACTTATATTTTTTTCTTTGGATGCTGCTGCTTCAATTGAATTTGCCCCAATGGGGGATCAATAAAGAATATTCTATTCTGTTCTATAGGAAGGTTTCAGCAGGGAATATATGTAAACACTTAAGTCGATAAAAACAAGGCAATAGATAATCAGCCTGTTGATAAAAACACCCAATACTCTCCTCAGCATGCAAGTTTCTTTACATACTGTAGCTGCCTCACTGCAAAATAGCTTTGTGTTTATACTTGGCAGCAATTTACTGTGAAAGATAAAATAAAAATGGCTGTGTGGTGTCTAGGAAATGTCACAATAGAGGAGAGGAGATTTTATGACAAATTCAACAGTAGCAGCATCTGAAAAATTCACATGCATGAAACACGTTTTCACTGAGGAAACAGTGTGACAACAAAGATTTAACAGTTAGTTCGTTTAGACTGGTAGTAATGTGTCAACTCAGTAGACTGACAGAATGGTCACACATAAAACTGCTGATCAATGACGACCGATCTGACTGGCTCTAATGTCTAATGAAACAGAAGCACAGAGTCTAGAGAAGAGGGGGTCAGCTCACAAACAAAAACAAAGCTGAGCAAACAGAGACTGCTTTTGTGTATAATGTCAGAGCAGTGGGTATAAATAATAATCAGCAGCTCATGAGAAACGCTACGCAAAAACACAGTCGGTTTCCTCTTTTTAAAATCATGAATCAATTATGGATCAACCATAACATTCCCAAAGATTCCCTCCCTCTATCTGAATAACTAGCAAGCAAGAAACATTAAAATGAAGGTGCGAGGACATCTCAGTATTGATCTCCAGCTGACAAAGAAGCATAGACGTGGCAGAAATGGAAGCAGCACCAGCAGTAGTAGTAACAGTAGTAGCAGCAGTGGGAACAGTAGTACTATTACTGTCTGTCCATTGCGTGCTCTGACAGCAGAAAGTGACGCGTCAGTAGCAGAAACCAGGACACACGGAGATCAACAGGAAACCAAAGTGCCACCTCTTCCACCTACTAAGACTGCAACACCCGAAGACCCAGATCTTAACACCCAACGAGACCCGCATCTCTCTCAGCACACACTCCGACACACACACACATCGCTGCTGTTGAGAAGCAGCAGCAGCAGCGATTAACATGGATGACTTCAACATCAGCATTACCAAAACAACGAAGCGCCACTTGACGCTCCGGACAAGTTTAAAAAAACAACATAAATATACAAATATAACTGAAAATGTCTCCAACGACACTGTGACACATTAAAGCTCACCTTGGGGATGTTTCCACTTCTGTCTCCCTGTTCACACACAGACACAAAGAAAGGAGAGAAATGATCAACTGGAATAGTTTTTTACTAGTTTCATGACCTGCAGTGACATCATACCTTCTGACCCAATGAATTTAACGCGGACCGGGCCAATCTGAGCTCAGCATGGGCCTCAGAACAGATTTAGATCAGCCCATGTGTTCCTCACCTCAGAGGGGACGGCAGGTTTGTCTTTGTGGCGTCCTTTCCTGACGAGCTCCAGCAGCACCGGAGAGTTCTTGTTCAGCTCCGACTCAGACAGACCCAGCTCTCTGCAGACCAGGTCCCGGCTGTCCAGACCGTTTAGCTGCACACAAACACCAATAGTCAGCTGTTTTAGACCCAGTGCTGCCTGTCTGTGTATAAGCTACAACACTCTGACATTACTTTATTTAAACTTCATCTGGGGATGCTCCAGGTCAGAGGGCTGTTTGAGGAGCTCTGTTGTATTTGTGGGTACAAATAGCGAAATACTTTTTTTTTTTTAACACCTTTTAACTTGTTTATAAAAATAGTTTGAATGATTATTAATAAGAATTTGTAGCTTTTTATAAGAAAACACTTTTTTTCCTGACAGCTTTATGCTTTGTGTTTTTATATATTAAACACTACAATATGTTAAGATAAGAATCTTTGCATGTGGTTTGTAAAGAGCAGTGTGCCAGCTCTGTTGTATTGGAGACATTTGCAGTGACTAAGTGACAGAGACTAAGTTTCTAAAGTAACCTCAAACCTTTCTGACAGTTATTGATACTGATCAGACGACAGATAGGCTCAGAGATCTGTGAGAAGATACTGATCCCCATCTCATCAAAGATTTAAAGGTTGAGAATGTTACATCAGCTTTTTGGTTATTTACTGGGTTTAACTTTTCCAGTTTCTTTTAGGCCTATTAGATATCTCCTCATCAACACATAACAAACACATATGTTCATCTGATTTTAATTTGAATGTATTATTTGAATTTAAATTTAGCATTACACATTATGTAAAAGCCAATATTGATGCAATGTGTGTTCATACAAGTAAACAGGCAGACGTCAGTTTGCATTCATACATAAAACATTTAAAGGCAGACCCTGAACATTTAACTATTTTCACATTACCTAAAGATACTTCTATATTTTATCCATCAATTCAACTATTTTATCTATTACCTACAAAATTTTCAGCTAACTGCTGAAATGTTATTGCTGTTTACAGCTAATTTTGAATTGTGATGTACACTTGCTCTCCTCAAGCACTTTCAAGAAACTAGTCCACTAGCTCAGCAGACGGCAATAGCTTGTCTCTCCACCTGCTTCTCCTTCTCTCACAAAATGGTACTAATGATATTTATAATAAATGTGAGCCAATCTCAAAATGGCATTTAATTGGCCAATTATTTGGGCTAACACTTCCAAAGCCATTCTTTACAATAGTGACAGCTCATTAGAGAAGCAGAGATTTTTTGGGCAAAACTACAGGTCTGAGGTTAAATTAAACACGAAGCACATAATCATGTGTTACTGAAACTTACCGTGTTTAAACAACACATTCAATGGAAAGCATCACAGAGCAGTAATATGTCACTGTGTGATCTAAGTTTCACACCCACGAACCACAGAAACGAAATATTGAGTCACACTGTGGTCACATCAGCGTCTTCGGGTCTGAGCATGGCAGCTGGAGCTCAAAGTATTAACTAATTCACTCCATGGTTCTAAGTTTTATAAGGCTCTATCCTTCACCAGTACAAACTTACAGGGGTCCTGAGGGCTGTACTACGAAGCTGGTTTGACATAGCAGGGCTTTCTTTGTGTAATTCGGCTCAACAAAAAGTAAAACCTCAGTCAGAGTTAACAGATTTCACAAAGGTGGTTATCAACTTTCTTATAATTCAGGCTTTCTGCTTCAGACTCTGAGCGCGTTCACATAGAAAGACGGCTTTCAACGCGTTGTCTGACTCTTCTTCCGCACAAAATGAACCAATGGTGTGCCATCTACTTCAGTCAACAGGTTGTTATAACGGAGGAATATAAAAATTTATGATGGTAAAAAGTGCTGCCACTGCAAATGATGCAAGACAGGAATGCTGGTAGAAAACGTGTGTTAATATATTTATTTTATCGATGAGTACAGCCTCACATTTCTAACAGACAGCTGCACATTCAAGCGAAACTTCAAACTTAATTTATATAAACATGATATTGTATTAAAGTGCATTCAGGTCTGACACTGTCCCATAATGCAGGATATCACATTAATGAAAATAATGTTACTGATCGAATATTCTCTATAATAAATACCAGTAGAATAATCAGGTTAAAAGAGAGCCACCTTCATGACACTGAAAACTCTGACTTTCAGCTCAACATACCCCGCTAACCCACTATTTTCGCTTCGTAGTACAACCCTCTGGTCTGCCATTTGTTTCAGTCAGAGCCTTGAGTCACTTTACATCAGGGGTGGGCAATCCTGGTCCTCGAGGGCCACTATCCTGCATGTTTTAGATGTCTCCCTCTTCCAACACACCTGATTCAAATGATCAGGATCCTTATCAGGCTTCTGCAGAGCTTGATGATGAGCTGATCATTTGAATCAGGTGTGTCGGAAGAGGGAAACATCTAAAACATGCAGGATAGTGGCCCTCGAGGACCAGGATTGTCCACCCCTGCTCTAGAGTTTCTAGTTCGACCTGGAACATTTTAGCAGTGTACCAGTGTCTGTCTATAAACATGTTAGCACATTTAGCCTTTGAAGTTGTGGGCGCTGTGTGACTGTTATGAATCTGTGCGGTGTGTTATTTCACACCAGTGTTTACAGTGGAGCTCAGATAAACAGGATAAAAGAGGCTTCAATGATGTTCAAAACAGCACTGACATGATGAAAGGGAGGTCTGTGGAAAATATGCTGAAACCACTGAAGCTTGTTGTTATAGTATTAGCTGTGCAGAAACTCACCGAGTTGATCTCTGGCTGGAACACAGCGAGGCTGAAGTCCAGGTTAAACACCTGCAGGAAGTCCACGATCAGACTGGCGACCAGGCGTCCTGGAGAGACATAAATCCAGTTCTAAGATGTACGAGCAGAGAAACATATCCAAAAGTTCGCAATAAAAATGAAGAACCTTGATTTAAGCTATTGAAATATTTTGATTATCAAATATCAGTGCCAAGAGCATCATCAGATATCAGTCTGGTGCTGTATTCAAAGACAATTCAACAATAAAACACTGACAATGAGGCTGCAACTAATGTCCATTTTTGTAAACGATCAATCAGCCTATTATTTTCTCATGTCTTAATTAAACATTTTGCTTAGAAAATAGTAACATTATCAGCTGTAGTGACCTTATAAAGGTTCTACTTTTATTCTAAAGATTTTAATTTTAAGGTCAGCAATGCCAGTGAAAGCAGTGAATCTTCACATGTGAGAAGCAGGAGACAAAAAATATTTGTATTTGTATTATATTTTACATAACAAATGAGAGAAAGATATGAATTGATTATCAAAATCATTGAAGATAATTTTTCTGCCAATCCATTAGTTGACTAAAATCAAATGTGGTTGGGATCAATTGAAATAACATGACTGACTTCCAACTCCGATTTCTAAAACTAACTTCCAGCTGTTAGATCACCGACAGTTGCCTGATTGAGCATCTATGCCTCTCTGACAGGCTGAAAACCTCATTAGAACAACTGTTCCACATCCGTTTTACTTGCAGGATTAAAGGAAAAAGTCGCCCAGTCTGACAAACCTGCTGCCAGCTCCTCCAACATCAGTCTATTGGATATTATCTTGTTACAAGATCTATTAAATGTTTAATTACAAGATAACGTCACTCATAGACACTCAAGTATAGCTGTATCTAATTGTTAGGTTTCACTTGTCTCAGCCTGAAACAGCAGTGTTCTCCGGGCAGAACCGTGGTTCTCAAGCAACTCACATAACCCCTGAACTGCGAATAACCTGCCAAATATAAGATTAGACTGATGTGGAGGCTCAGAGCTGTGTGATGGTGCCACAGTGCCTCCCTGTGGTGGCAAACATGGACTACAACAACTCCTGAAGCCAGGAGCCTGACAGTCATTCAACATTTAAATAACTGGCCTCTGTCATAATAAGACACAATACGAAATAAGCTCAACAAAGTCTCACCAATATTTATTCATAAAGAAAGCAGATGCATACAGAAAAGAAAACACTAAGCAAGAGAATGGAAAGAAATTCTCAAACCACAAAGCACAGATTTGGTACTAGAAGCAGGAAACTGAAGGACTAACTCACCGTCTTTAGTGTTGAGACATTTCTTCAGGTTTTCATTGATGAGTGGAGTTTTGTTCTGAGGATGACAGAGGTGGATGTTCTCGTGAGATTCAGAAAAGACAAAAGACAGAACTGAACTGTGAATACAATCCGTACAAAGAGTCACCTCCAGTTTATCCTGCTCCTCCATGGCCAGAAAAACTGCTGCCCTCATCTCTGCCTGTAGGAATAAACAGGAAATAAACACACTCAAATATAATTCCAAACCAGTTAGTTAAGTTACCTTTGTTAGGCACCAACATGGCGGTTTCCTTGTCATCTTGCTATTCTTGTTTTACAGGCATCGTTGAGTGATAACTTTGTTTGGATTATCTGTTGACCTTACATATACAGTTTATGCACAAAAAATGGTAACTCAAAAAACACTGTTTTGGCCATCTAATGTGAAGTCTAAAAAAATTACAGCTTCAATACATCACATCTTTAAACGTAATTAATTGCATGTCTTGAATTATTATAAGACTTTATAATGCTGTAATTATGTTACCACTTTGAGAGCCGGTTGTGTAGACTTGGAGAAAAAAAACAAGTGGTCTAATAATTATTTCCAAAGCTTTCTATGTAGCTTTAACAAGCACCTCACATTCAGTTTTTGGCACTACACCTGTTCAGAAGTTAATTTCGGCCTCGAGGGAAGACATTTTAACTTTAATAGGATTTCCTTTATAAATAAAAGTTAGCTAATAGTCCACGAAAGTAACGAGCTAAGAACCACAACACTAGCTACGACAGCTAACCACAGCTAACTAACGCTGAAGTTTTCTCGATTATTTTTTAGTTTGCCAACGAAAACTTATTAACTTGGCTCATATTGTTATAAAAATCCCATTTACAATTATAATAAAATCTCAAATCAAAATCGTCAACTTGAACTGATGTCACTGTAACTTCAAACTACTAGCTGCTGAGCTAGCGTTAGCCTAGCGTAGCTAACCGGCGCTCCGTCTGACTTTAAACGAGCTACGCGTCTTTTTCAGACCTTGAGTTTGTTGAGCACTCCGCTGTTCTCCAGGTTCTGGATGAGCAGGTCCCTCAGCTCGGTGTCATCCTCTGCAGCTGACATGTTTATCTGAAGCTAAGCTAACCGCTGCTGTCACGACAACCGACCAAAACAAACAACCCGGAACTAACTCTTCTTCGTGTGCTTTCTCCGCCCCTCGTGATCTTCTTCTTCGTTGGTTTTATCTGTATATTTCCACCTCCTGCTGGACTAGAGATGGAAAAATCAAGTCACAGTTATGTATTGACCGATCAGGCACAACATTATGACCACCTGCCTAATATTGTGTTGGTCCCCCTTATGTGGTCAAAAATGCTCTGAACCATTGGGCATGGACAAGAGGACCTCTCAGGGTGTCCTATGGGGTCTGGCACCAGGACGTTGGTGGCAGTGGATCCTTTGGGTACTCTGGGTTGTGCAGTGGGGCCTCCGTGAATCAAACTTGTTCCACAGCATCCTGTTGATGCTGGATCAGAATGGGACCTAGGAAGTTTGGAGATCAAACCAACGTTCACATCTGGCTTTGCAATGGTCATAGAAAGCTTTGTGGTGCGAATTTAAATGGCAAAAACAAAATTATTTTGAAGCTTTGTGTTGTGCCAACAATTGTGAGACACTGCCAACAGAATACCGGTTTATAATCAACACCAAACTTCACCACTTTTAATGTGACTGTGGAAATGATATATTGTGCAACCGCAGTATAAAAGGTCTTCAGTCCAGTCTCTACATGTAGCTACTGACTGAAGCATCATGAAGCAGATTTCTGGTTCTCTTCAGAAACCGTCCTGGACTTTGTACGTCCTCCATCCACCCCGACCTCCTCCTATAGTCTCTGATGCAGCTCAGGATTCAATCAACATCATCCAGCAGACTATTTGCACCCAACAGTCACTGAGGAAGCAGTTTATCAGGATCAAACTCAGACAGATCTGGTATTATTGGAAAGTTTGGAATGTGCACTAGAATTTAAAGCTTTTGTTGGTTTAAATGCACAGAATTAATTTGTAACGAGGGATATTTACATGGTGCTTTTGTTGTATTGTAATGAGCCTTTTGTTATCCCTAGTGATTGGATTAAAGTAGTGTAATGTCACGACCTCTGTTAACTCAGTCTGGCCCAATGTTTAGAGGCCTGAGAACATCCACCACAAGTGCCACAAACTACTGAGAG
>OMNN01100454.1:0-21328 GCA_900302755.1 Chromis chromis | reverse complement strand
GGATTTAAAGAGTTAAACCGCCCCCTATTGGCCAATTTGGGCCAAATTTGGCACATAGCCTCTGTTTGACCTCTGACACAAGTGATTTGAGTTTGATGTTGATAGCTCGTACACTGACAAAAATATGCAACAGTATGCGTTTTTTAGCTAGCATAATAAATTGTGTATTTATATCGAGCACATTTTGTGGACTAGCAAAATTCTTTTAAGAACTTTTGATCAGCAGGTCTGAGATTGTATGTGCAAAGTTTGTGCAGATGGGCTTAAACACAAGGAGGAGGTCGAAAAAGTAGGTTTTTGATGTGTAGTGACTTACAAAGAGAAATATGCGTGGGAGTGGGCGTGGCCTATGTCAGAAGATGCGACTCTATTTAGGGAACACGTGGAAAAAGTTTATGAAGATGTGATTAAATGTGAAAGTTACAGGCCAAAATGCGTTATAGCGCCACCTAGTGGAGTAGACACACAATAATTTTTATGTGGTTCTGTGTACTATTCTATATAAACCCTGTAAATTTCAAAGCCCTCAGCATAAACATAAGCTGAAATAAATGTTTGTTGTTTATCTTGTAATACGCCACGCCCACTTTGACCAGTCGTGACTAACTTCAAGATATGGCCTCAGAGCGACCCAGCATCATATCCACAAAATTTCGTCAAAATGGTCTTGCCTTTAAGAGATATAAATTTCCCATTTTGCAGCGCCCCCTAGTGCCAACATTATCCAAATTTGGCTCATACCCCACAGTCACATGCAACAAGATCCCAGATTTGGTGTTGTTAGCATATATTTTGACCGAGATTTGCAACATTTCACGTTTATATAGCTAGCTAAAGTTTACTCGTTAATAATTTGCGCATATTTTGACGGAACAAAATTCTTTACAACTTTAGATCAGGTCCATCTGAGGACTGTACGTGCCAAGTTTCACATGATGGACAAAACCCCAAGGAGGAGTTCGAAAAATAGGTTTTCCAGTTTTCGTGATTTTGCACCAGAAAAGTCAGGCGGAAATGGGCGTGGCCTAGCCCAGGTGATTCAGTACTATTCAGGGAATCTGTGGATATGAGGTTTTTAAATGTGTGATATACGGTGTGGGAGTTATAGCCCAAAACGTGTTTTCCTTGGTATAGCGCCACCTGCTGGCGGACATATGTAATTTTTTGCGTCCAAGGTACGTGTAGGGGTCTGAACCCACCCTCCAAATGGTTACATCTACACATGTACGGTTTAGGCTGCAGCAACACTTTTATGCGGGGAAAAATAACTACGAATAATAAAAATCCTTACAATTACAATAGGTTTCCCAGCCCACTGGGCCTGGGAACGCTGATGCTTTGCATCCGCGTCCCCCGGCCCCGCGGGCTTGGCCCCCTAATAACCTTGGGGAAACTTCTTCTCTGCATTCATCCTATTCAAAGTTAACCTTAACTATACATACTAGGAGCAGTGGGCTGCCACGGTGCAGCGCCCGGGGAGCAGTCAGGGGTTAAGGGCTTTGCTCAAGGGACAAAGCGGTCAATCTCACTTTCCCGCCTCAACCTTTTGCCAGTCTGGGGACTCGAACCGGCGACCCACCGGTTACAAGTTTGCTTCACAAACCACTAGGCCCCACTGCCCCTATATTTTAGTTCAACTGTGAAAAACACACCCAAATAAATACATTTTAACATCTAAATAAATGTAAATAAATAAGGGTAGAAGGAATAATCAACATTTTTGTTCTTTTATGGTTGTTGAAACTATTGAAACCATTTTCATATTGCTATTGATTTAAGAGTCTATCACTGGTGCATATATCTATTGTTATCAACCAGGCCTAGTTGAAGCCATAATTTGATTAATGACAAATGAATCCCCCTTTTGAAAATGGAAAACTAACTGGTATAAGTCAATTTTATATTTGGAGTTGAACCAAAGTGGCGTACAATTATAAATAGCAACCCATAAGACATAAACACAACGACTAAAAAGACTAATCTGAATAAAAATCACAATAAAATGAAGTAATGATCATTTTCTTCCCACGTCTTCCTTGAAAAAACCCTGCCATGTCAAGACACGTCCAGTTTATTTACATGAATCCCTCATTGGATTTGTCTAGCGGCACAGCGCTTAAATATATCCTGAAAAACAAGCAGAAGCAAGCAAACTGAAGGATTTGTCTGTCAGTAAATGGTGTTTGTGGTAGCATGTGTACATTGCGGTGTGTGTGTATACACGCCGTTGCCAGCGTAGCAGGTGTGCCTGGGCTCCGGTGCCATTACAAGTCTCATAAATACCACCTGACACCGTTACAGCAGGCAGGCTTCGATATAAAACTCTCCTCCCGTGGCGTGCAGCCCTTCAGCACAATTATATTATACCACACTTCAGGGGAGGAAAAGCTACACCCCTGCCCGGTACCTCTTAACACACAGAGCTGGTCCGAGTGCACATACTTTTCTCTCAAGCGAATTTGAGCTGTTTTTTTTATATCTCAGCTGATAAATTAATTTCACTTGGCTTCTTTTTTTTAGTCATTTTTAAAACCGAATCCTCCCCCAAAGGCTATAATGCGCATTGTCCATCGCCACACATGTTAATCTGAGCCTTCAGCCCCGTTTAAAAACACACACAGTCGCCTCAATACACACACTTTAAGAGGCATTAAGTGTACAGCCAGGTTTAATGGAAAAACCAACACCAAGCAGGCCTGGGTTGTTCTGGATTTTTAATACCTCTGTATCCTTTAACTGTTTCAGCAAATTGGGCACATTAGCAGCCAGAAGGCGTTCGTAATTATAAATATTTGCCCGGCGTTCACGTTGTGCAGATACAGCTTCGCAATTCCAGCCTCTTTGCTCCCTCTCCTGGATGACATTTCAGTCGACCGGCGATCTGAACGTGCTTGACATTTTGCTAAACTGCGTTCGGAAGGTCCTGCCTGTCCCTGTGTTTTCCTTCCCCTCCTCCTCCCTGCATTGTGTGGCTGGGTAAACAGGCACTAACACACACACACACTTCATATCCTCACAGTGCGGCCTATACATCTGGGGACTTTGCTTTGTGTAGGATTATGCCTTTGTCTTTGCAACAGAACAGCCTCGAGTTGTTTATTTCTGATGTTTTTTTCCCCCCCTAAACACACCTGTAAAGGAAAAGTAGGCTAGCATCTCATTATGCTTTTCACAGGAGGGTCTGCGCTGCTCAGTTCTTCTCCGCGCTCACGGCTTGAGGAGTTTCACAAAGTAGGTGGAGCAAGCAGTTCTAATGCACCACATACGACTGTTTGATCTGTTTGCATGTAACTTAATAGACTGAAGATGATCTAAGACACTTTGTGGGAACCGTTCCCAACCAATCTGCTGTCGTGTAGCGAGAGCTTTGATAATATGACGCCTGCAGCTCTGCCTCTTCCCTCCATCCCAGAGGTCCAGTTGAACTTTAAATCTAACGGCTGGAGGCATACCGAGATCAGACGGCATCTGATGGTCTTCATTTAGCGAGGATGGATAAATGATGACTCTACGTCTTTACTACTTACATTTTTAATTTGTTTTCATACTTGTTTCCTATTTGCTCTGTGTAAACACAGCCTGCAGTTCAACCTAGTTCTGCTGGAAAGTTCCTGAATTTTTGTCAGGTGACTGTTGGTCACAACTGAGTCAATCATGGCTTTTCGGTTATG
Source organism: Chromis chromis (assembly GCA_900302755.1). Classification (NCBI taxonomy): domain Eukaryota; kingdom Metazoa; phylum Chordata; class Actinopteri; family Pomacentridae; genus Chromis; species Chromis chromis. Next base: position 17,657 of record OMNN01100454.1, on the reverse strand, counting down.
TAGAAGAACACAGAATTTTATGTTTTTTACAGAATCTGGTCGCTGCAAATGGTTTATTTTTGATAAAGTTTTTACACAAGACATGTAAAACTAATTGATTCTGATGAAATATCCTGATTTTAAGCTTAGATTTGGTTGTTTTATCAGGCTAAACCAACAGTTCTTTAGCTGCTGAGTATCTTTAGGTTTTGTTGTGATGATTGGAAGATGGCCTCACTGGCATCTTGCAACATTTGGGCACGGCCTGCAGTTCAACCTAGTTCTGCTGTAAAGTTCTTGAATTTTTGTCAGGTAACTGTTGGTCACAGCTGAGTCAATCATGGCTTTTCAGTTATGTAGAAGAACACAGAATTTTATGTTTTTTACAGAATCTGGTCGCTGCAAATGGTTTATTTTTGACACATTTTTAGATGAGATGTAAAACGAATTGATTCTGGTGAAATATTCTGATTTTAAGCTTAGATTTGGTTGTTTTTATCAGGCTAAACCAAAAGTCACACAAGATTAGTTCAAGGAAAATCAGATATTTACAGTTTCTTGATATCATAAATGGTGTTTTTTTGGTGATTCTGAAAAATAACATGTCTTTCAAAGCCGCAAAATAAATCAGCAGTGTCCAAGAGGGTCTGTGCTGCTCAGTGTTTTTGGTGCTCAGGCTTTAGAACTTGCACAAAGTAGGTGGAGCAAGCAGTTCTAATGCACCACATATGACTGTTTGATCTGTTTGCATGTAACTTAATAGACTGAAGATGATCTAAGACACTTTGCGGGAACTGTTCCCAACCAATCTGCTGTCGTGTAGCTTTGATATGCAGCTCTGCCTCTTCCCTCCATCCCAGAGGTCCAGTCAAACTTTAAATCTAACGGCTGGAGGCATATGGAGATCAGACGGCATCAGATGGTCTTTATTTAGCGAGGACGGATAAATGGTGACTCTACGTCTTTACTACTTACATTTTTAATTTGTTTTCATACTTGTTTCCTATTTGCTCTGTGTAAACACAGCCTGCAGTTCAACCTAGCTCTGCTGGAAAGTTCCTGAATTTTTGTCAGGTGACTGTTGGTCACAGCTGAGTCAAACATGGTTTTTTGGTTGCGCAGAAGAACACAGAATTTTATGTTTTTTTACAGAATCTGGTCGCTGCAAATGGTTTATTTTTGACACATTTTTACACGAATCCTGCTTTAGGACTTGCACAAAGTAGGTGGAGCAAGCAGTTGTAATGCACCACATATGACTGTTTGATCTGTTTGCATGTAACTTAATAGACTGAAGATGATCTAAGACACTTTGCGGGAACCGTTCCCAACCAATCTGCTGTCGTATAGCTTTGATATGTAGCTCTGCCTCTTCCCTCCATCCCAGAGGTCCAGTCAAACTTTAAATCTAACGGCTGGAGGCATATGGAGATCGTTCGCCCTGCCCTCAGACACGAAGCCGTCCCTCGGCACCGGTACCTGGGCACCGTCTCATCTCCCAGCTTGACGCTCCCCCCCAGCCGTTGACAGCCGTTCAAAGCGAGCTGAGCTGCCCGTCCGGCATCCAGACGGCCAGCGGATGGTCTTCATTTAGCGAGGACAGAAGCGTCGTGCCAGGCGAGGCGAAGTGCCAGAGCGCTTGTCTGCGGAGCTCGCCGTGGTCGCTGCCAGCTCCTGACATACAGTAGATGGGGTGGTAGCGGTGCCAGAAATACTGTGCTCTGATTAAGTAATATGATGTAAGATGGTGGGATGGTGTGAAGTTGGCCTGCTGGATGTGGAAGATGGAGATATTGTTAGCGGGGAAAAGGGAGGGGGAGGCTCTGTCCGTTCTCCATCTGTGTTCTGATTATGAAATTAGGCTGCTGACTGGATACACAGACCCATTCATGAGGGCTTAATCTGTGAGGAAGGTGGGACTCTGCAGTAACAGATGGATTAGTGCAGCTATAGTATGATAGTAACACCACTTTATTCCAGTATTTGGATTTTGCTAGTCACAAGGAATGTTTAATTCAGTTCTATTTAGTCTGGTGTTGTTTGATAATCTGCTTTTTCATAGTAGAAACCTGCTTATTTATTCCTCTGAACCCCAAAACCTGCCTGCAAGTATTAAAAGCATGTTGTTTAAAAAAAAAATCACCACTATTATACCGTCTATCAGAGCAAGGAGCTTCAACATTACGACAATCCTTGAACTAATCACGTGTGCTTTTCGGCTTTTGTCAGGAAAAACAACCAAATGTATGTTTAGAATTTAGATATTTAATAAAGAGTGCTTATGTTCTAGATAAAAAATGGCAAAAAATAAACCTGATTCTATTCAGATTTAAACGTTTTTCACTCCTCTACACCAGCGCGATGACCGGTCCTTATAAAATTGTCTTGCTTGAAACAGGTCCGTGGTGCAAAAAAGGTTGCAACTTTCTTTTAACTTAACACTGTTTTTTTAAATTAAAAAAAAGTGTCCTAAATGAATAAGATTACTTTTTATTGCTAAATGTGTATTTAATTATTTGAGTCTCTGCCTCTTTTCAAAGAAGCTCTCCAGAGATGTTTGTTTTTTATTAATTTTGGCGGGAAAAAAGTGCGGGAAACGAGCACAGACGTAAGTGGCGGGAAGACGATCTAGTAATTTTTTCAAAATAAAACACCTTGCGGACTCCGCCTGGTATAAAAGAAAAGTTTTTATTCTTTCTGTGCGGCCCGGTGCCGGTCCGAGGCCTGGTGGTTGGGGACCGCTGCTCTACACCACCAAGAAGCCATGACTGCGACCAACATTTTTGCCTGAACTGCAGGCTGTGTATACACATAACACAGGAGACAAGCATGGAAACAAAATAAAATATCGGTAGTATGTAGAGCCACCATGTTCTTCCAGTTTTGGTAACACCTGTGGGCACTTGTGCACATTGACTTTTTGAGATTAATGAGGTTATAGCTGTGCCACACTGCACAGAATATACTTTCGCCTTCCCTCAACGTCTAGTCGTGGTTGTTCTGTTTCTATAGAAGTGTAGGACTTTATTTTCCAGTGGATTTGAGCCCACAGGAGCAAAATCATGGAGTTCAGAGGGTTGAGAATCATATTTTAGGCAACAATCAAAGCTACTACTTAAGAGTACTAGTACACATTAGTGCCTGAGAGACACTGAAATGTCAGAGCGTCTTTAGCTTCTGTGATGTGACATTTACTTTTTATTCCACTCTGCCCTTAAATAACCTGCATGATTTGTTGCAGAGCATAAACTGGTGTCTGAGCTCATTTCTCATAGAGAAAAAGCAAGCGTGTACTTTAACTCCAAAGCAAACATTTTGACTCCCGTTACCTTACAGCTGACCTCTGTTTGCCCAGACAGCTGAGGTCAGCAGTGAGAGCAGTTTTGACATGACAGCAGTAGCCTATGTGTGCGGTGGCGTGTTTACCCCGACGCTGAGGGCAGTCCCACATGGAGGCCCGGCTGAGCGTTAAGCTGAGCGCTTTAGTTTAGCGTAGCGTAGCCTGCTGGAGCGCAGAACAGATACAGAAAGCGCTCACGGCGATACACACTTCCCCCACAGGCTAGCTCGTGTTGCACAGGCAGCGATCTCTTCCACAGACACAGCTAAACACACACATGTCATGTTTTGCACATCACAATGCTCAGCTTTCTGCTGATGCTAAGCAGCTCTTTGTAACCAGCGAAAGTCGACAGTTCTCCGACCTATTTCCCAAGGAGTTTTCTGCCAGCGAGGGAGCGAAGTGTGATCTGAATACTGAGCAGGTGAGAACAGGAGGAAAAATGTTGGGGAGCCGGTAGGAGAGGGTGAGATCATGACCACAGCAGTGCAGCCGAACCTGCTAGGGCATAAATCAGCCTCACAGATATTATTATTGATAAGATGGAAGTGTTTTTTCCTGTTAGGACTCAGTGGCCAATGTAGAGAGGAGATTCATTCTGCAGCCAGGAATTGGAAAGCTGAGTTTGATGCTAAAATGAGAAGCATTTGGAGTGCACTGCCTCAAAACAAGTAAAAAGATAAATGGCTTGAAGGTACAAATGGTCCTGTAAAACACTGGCAGCTGGAGTTTGCCAGTAGAATATGAGGTTTACTGTTTAATACTGTATTATTATGTATACTGTAATACTGTAAACTCATAACATATGTTGACTGTTACTAGACTTTCTAATACTATACTGTATTTAAATAGTGTAGTCGACGTTGACCATCACTGTAGTTTTTGTCTCGTTTTTGTCGTTGTGTGCACTTCCTGTCTTGTTTTTCTACTTTTTTTGTCATGTTGTGTCTCGTTTGTGCAGCTTTGTGCCTCGTTTCTCTATCGCTTGGATTACTAATGTTTTGCTGTTTCATTTGCTTCATTTTCTTTGTCTTGTTTGTGGCATTTTTTGTCCCGTTTGTGTCATTTTTTTTGTCGTCTTTCTGTCTTTTCTCTGTTGTGTCTTGTTTGTGATGTTTTGTTTGCGTCTCCCTGTGACAGTTGCGTCTCCTGTCTGTCGTTTTGTGTTTCATTTTGGATCTCGTTTGTGTCAGTTTGTGTCTTCTTGATGTGGGTTTGTGTAGTTTTTGTCCTTTTCTGTCTCGTGTTTGTCATGCTGTGTCTCATTTGTGTAGCTTTGTGCCTCGCGTTTCTTTTGTATCTCGCTTTTTTTGTCTCTTTTTTATTGTTTTGTCTCCCCTTTGTGTCTCATTTTTATTTTGTCTCTTGTTTGTGGGGGTTGTTGGTTTCTCTACGTGATAGTTTTGCCTCCTGTTTAACATTTTGTGTCTCATTTTTCATTTCTGTCCCATTCGTGTAGTTTATGTCTTGTTTTTGTCCTTTGTGTCTTGCTTGTTTTGTCTCATTTTTTTCTGTTTTGTGTCTCCTTTGCGTGATTTTGTACCTTGTTTGTGTCATTTTCTCTCCTTTTTGTTGTTTGTGTCACATTTTTCTTTTGTTTGTGAGGGTTGTTGGTTTCTCTACATGATATTTTTGCCTCCTGTTTAACATTTTGTGTCTCATTTTTCATTTGTGTCTCGTTTGTGTAGCTTTGTACCTCGTTTTTCTTTTGTGTCTCGCTTGTTTTGTCTCATTTTTTTTGCTGTTTTGTGTCTCATTTGTGTCATTTTCTCTCCTTTTTGTTTTGTGTCTCATTTTTGTTTTGTGTCTTGTTTGTGACATTCTGTTTGTGTCTTTCTGTGATTGTTTTGTCTCCTTTCTGTCATTTTGTGTCTCATTTGTGTCGTTGTTTTCTATTTTTCTACCTTTTTTGTCGCTTCGTGTCTCCTTTTTGTTGTCTTATGTCTCTTTTTGTGACTTTTGTTGTGTCTCTCTGTGATAGTTTTGTCTCCTCTCTGCCGTTTGGCCATCCATTGCTATTAACAGCCATTCTTGTTGATTTCAAAAAAGCCTCTGCTGTTAGAATTTGACTGTATTTTTCACAGTAACGTATCACAGTGTAAAATAACCTCTTTCATCTGCGACCTTATGATTGTTTTGGAACATACAGTGAACATCTGGGAAACTTCTTCTACGCATTGTCATGTCAGCCCTACTCGGAGCTCGTCAACCATTCAAGAGGAGCTTTTGCAGCCTAAACATTTGCTTTACCGAGTCGACACAGGGACAGATGAGGTGGCAGATGCTGTCGTGTATTGATCAGGTGTGTGTTTAGCTGCGTGTCTCTACATTACCTGATTGCCTATAGGGTATCCTTTGAGGCAAGGCCTAATGGATATTAAATTTTTCATTGTACAAACGGGAAATGCATCATGAGTTACAACCAAAGCCATGTCTTGGAAAATCAGGGCGTAGATTCAAACACAGGAGGTAACGCTGTCCTTCACTCAACCGAGTGGCTTTGAAGCCCAGTTTCTCCCATTATATTTTATGATAATCATTACATTATAAATGTTTTTATGCTGTGGCAGGCAGGGAGGAGAGTGCTATAGGTGATTAAAGACTTAATAAGGTGAACTTGAATGACAATCTCAGTGTGATAACCCCAGCAGCGTTGAAAGGAAAGGTCAGTGGAGACGGCATTAACATGTAAAGCAGCAGAAGTCAAGTGTTTCCTCGATGCTTTGTGTTTTCACTTTCAGTCCGGCCGACCTTGTAGCTTTTGCAGCGTCGCAGGAGCATCCTTTCTCGCTGCTCTGATCCAGAGGGGTTTTCATTTTCAGGACTCACAGATGAAGGGAGGCCTGATTGAGAGGATATTAACCTTGTTGCACCTACCAGAGATTGACCAACCCCCCACTTGCAGTGTAGGGTGACGGTAGAGATGGACGACAGAGGACGGGGGTTGGGCCTCGTGTTAAAGGTCACCAGGCAGCACTGCATGGACAGTAAACAGCATGGACTGGTGCTGTCTGTCAGTTTGTGTTGTAATGTTGCCCTACCTAATCCTTGATTGATGCATGTTCGAGAATTCCTCCTGTTGTACGCGGAGGTCACAGGTCAGGACCGGCTGCATAACAAGCCACACTCCGTTGGGTTGGGTAATTGCTGAGGAGAAACCAGCTGTTCTCCGCCTCCCATTACATCACTCTACTGTCTGTCCGACCCCTGCTGGCCATGCAAAGTGGAAAACTACAGAGCTGCATTAAAGCATTAGGCTGCAACAAATACATCAATTAATCTGCTTGGTATTACTGTCTTCTAGCAAGTTTGCACAAAAAACACTGAGCCGAATTTCATGAAACGTGGTGGAGAAGTGGAGCACGGCTAAATAAATAGCACATTCAATTTTGGTGAATATCCAGAATATTTTCTTAAAAATAGCAGGATATTGCATTAACCTTGGTGGAGGACGGCGCCTCGATTAATCCATTAACTGTTTGGTCTATATTAGATCTGCAACCATTACATGATGGATTGATTTATCTGCAATTTGGATAATTAACTGTTAGTTTATTCCACCCATCTGTTTTATGAGGATTTGATTCTGTATGTGTGAAAGTAAATAGATTGTGGACCGTTGCCTGATCTAACTACTTCATCTTAGGCGTTAGGGATAATCTCCATGCTGTCATTTTCTGTCTTAACCAGCATCTTCCACTGCAGGGTTTCTGTTGTGTTTCATCTGCATCATTATTAGAATAGACCTTTTTCTACAGCAGACATTTTGACTTGTCACAGAGGGAAATTACAGGTGTGTTAATGGTGAATAGGGGAGGGTCTGTTTCTGTGCTGGTTCACTGTTGTGGCTTACTGGGAGACTCAATGGAACTTGGCCTTCATTAAATCCACCTGTGCCCACAAGTCAAACTGTCTGCTGTGAAATAGAGCTGCAACAATTAATTGATATTGATCAATCAGTTTTATTTATTTTTCTACCTACCAATGCCAGCTGCAATCCAAGAAACTGGACTTAGAGTCCGTCTGCGTGATGAGAGGCTCACTGTAGATCCATCTGAATGACACTGAGGATCACCACTACAGCGATCTGGTCGATTCGCAGGTAGAGAAACATGAGCGGCGACTAAACTTTCAAAAGAAGCGTCAAAGCGGCGGCGATACGAATCACTGTACTTCCTGTCGATTTGGCCTTTAGCTCGAGGTGAATCGACAGCCTTTGTATCCAGGCTAACCACCAGATCGCATTAATTCAACTAAATCTGTGCAGAGAACTGTGGACCAAATCATTGGAAAGATTTCCCACTTCTAAGACAGTGGAAAATGAGTTTAATGAGTGGTTGACTTTGGAAAACTAATTCAGTGTTTTTTTTTGCTTGGGAGCAGGTTTCTGCCTCTCCCCGGAGATTCTCCACAAACTGTGCAGAAGTATCGCATTTATTTAATTAAATCCCTGCTGAGAGCCACACATAATATTCACCGTCTAATTACGGCGAAACAGTTGGTCCGCTTCGGCTTCCTTTTCCTCATCTCTCGCAGTATTCTACGACCACAAGGTATTGTGTCACATTGCTGGACTGTTTTTAATCCAAGGAAAGTTTACTGAGCACACAAGCTGAGCAGCTGGAGCCCGGCTCATTCATTCATACAGATGGACACATTCAGACCAGTGGAATCACAGCCCTCTGCTTTTCCTCCGCTCACTGAGAAGTTGAAAAGTTTAGAGTACGGCGCTTGCTGAAGGAGAGAAGTTTGAGATTCTTCAAAAGGTGTTGAAAACACTTTGGAAATCCTCTCTACTTCACTGCTTTCGCCTTTTCATGCAGTTTTGATGATTTATTATAACCAGGGTGAGAACTTCCCATCCACTTTAATGACGAACTGCTCTCTAAATATCCTCCTTTTCGAATGCTAAATATGAAATCTCACCGGCAAGGAGACAAGGACATACATTGCAGTTACCATCCTTTTTGCACAGTCACTGAATGTCACTTGTTTACATTTACATTTACACTTTACTGTTCATATGTACATAATCTATTATTTTTTATTCTATTTCTATTTTTTTTTTCATTCTATTTTAATTTAATTTTTATTCTATTTAATTTTTCTTCTTCTTTATATATATATATCTTCTGCTGGTATCTGAGTGGACAGCAAAGTAAGTATTTCACTGTACAGTGAAACGTGTTTTCTTACTGTGCAAATGACAATTAAACACTTTGAATCCTTGAATCCACTTGGAAAAATGTTGTACATGTTGATTCCATTTTTTTTTTTCACTGCTTTGCCTTTTCATGCAGTCCCCAGTTTTGATGATTTATTATAACCAGGGTGAGAACTTCCCATCCACTTTAATGACGAACTGCTCTCTAAATATCCTCCTTTTCGAATGCTAAATATGAAATCTCACCGGCAAGGAGACAAGGAAGCAGTGAAATGGGGTTTGCGTGTTGACAGCCTGTGATTGAAAAGTTCCACCCGACTTCCTTGATCTGAGATGTGACTCATCAATCAGTGTGAACGCAGGGGTGTAGGCAAAATGTTCAAAACCACCGTGCTGTGAAACTACTGGGTCAAATACTAATGCTGAGCCTCCGAAACACAGCGATGACCTAGATTTGCTCTCACCAGTATCTGTCACTTCTAGCAGAACAACGGAGGATCCTCAGGGGGGCTGCGAAAACGAATTTACAAATCCCCAGTATCTTTATAAAAGTGTCACCTGCAACACGTCTCCCCTGTTTGTTGTTTGTTTTGTCGGATCACGAGCGTCTGCACGGCAGCGAAAGTGTCGCGTTGGCACATTTCAGCAGAAATCTGGGGCCTGGTAATAAAGCTGTTTGGAGGACTTCCTCCAGATGTGCACCAGGTCCACTTAAAAATGTTTTCATAGTGACATTTAAGCATTTAGATAAAAGTCGTATCCTGGTAGATTTGGATTCAGTTTAACCCTTTAAGACCTGAGCCTCAAAATGTCCACTTGGTCTTTTTTTCTTACTTTGATTACAAAACGGTAAGAAACCATCCTGTGAGTGCTGGTGCCCATTTTTTTCAGAAGAAACTTTCAAAATCTGGCAGTTATTTACGATTTACTGCCTATTATAAGAGTTATGGTAATTTTACGGTAATTTCATCCAGCGGATTCCTGGGGGGGCACGGATGAAATTACCGTAATGATCGTAATGACAATGTCGTTGCGCTTTACAGCCAATATAGTGTCATTACGGTAATTTTACGGTAATTTCATCAAGCGGATTCCTGGGGGGGCACGAATGAATTTACCGTAATGACACCATATTGGCTGTAAAGTGCAACGCCCCAGCTTTCAGAAACCGCTTGATTTTTTTCCGATAGCACAAACGGTGACATATATGTATTCCAAAGTGCGCTAGCCCGTCGCCGATGACGCATTAGGACTTAAAGGGTTAATGAGCTATAATATGACTTCAGAATTTTTATATATTGCTTTTTTTCTACGTGACCCTAAAATCAACATGTGTATAAAATCAATCATGATCTCAAAGTCCTGCGTTCAGAAAAAAAAACAAATGTGCATTACATCCATATTTGAACCCCTGGGAGACTTTGACAAGCTGATTGATGGAAGCGGCACAAAAAGCTGCGTTTATTCGTGGAACTAATCACAGCTTCTCAGCAAAACAGGAACAAATGATTAATTAAAAAAAAACAATGACTGATTTCACGCTGGACTCCAGTTAGCAGCGGGCGATAAACAACACAGCAGTCGAAAGGTTTTCCGTGACCTGCAGGCATCTTCACATGGCACTTATCCTCATTCCCCTCCTTTGACGCGTCAGTCAGACACACTGCGACATCTTTTCAGGGAGCTTGATCAATTTCACGGTAGTCTGCAGAGTTCCCAGTGAGGAAGTTAGTTTGAGAGGCTGTGATAGCATCGGGCGTCCCCTTCCTCACCCACGCTTGGGTTGTCTAATCGGCCCTCCAGCTGCATCCAGCCAGATGAAGGGAACCCTGTTGACTCCTAATCTGTGTCGCCTGTGATCCGTTCCCCACCTCAGCAGCACATGCGCCACTGGGTGCAGGGCGGGGGGAGAGAGAGAGGCGGGGAGTATCCGTTTGTTTTCTTCTTGTCATCGCGGAGGTTAATGGAAGCAGAGGCATGAACTGCTTGAGGAAACAGAAGACGGAATGTTTGGTTTCACTTTGTGCAAGCTCTCTTTTCCTGTGTCATCTCCTCCGCCTTCCCATTCCGCTGCTCATTTTCGGTGCTTCTCTTGTTTTGTCTTCCCTCGTTTGATTTATAGTTTTTTATGCCTCTATCTTTGTATTTCTTCTCCCGTTAACAAGAAAAAAAATGACAAGAACAGAAGTAAACAATGAATTTTTGATTGTGCACGGCGGCTTATTTTTGAACTAAATATGCTGTGAGTGATGAAAGAGCGGCTTTGAATGAAGCTGCACTTTCGTATGCGCGACTGTGGCGTATGTGGAATTGGACAGCTATGATTGTGCATGGCGGGGGTGGCGACTGTTATTAGAGCAAATCATATTTTGATGAATATGTCATAATCAGTTCCACTTAGGTGCACTAATTGACAAAGCATGTTTCCAATGTTTCACAGCTCCATAATGAAAAGCTTGGAAGGTTGGATTCCAAATTTTCCAGCCTGCTCTGCAGATTAATCACTTAATCGTGAATTAAGAACAAGCATGCAGCATGTAAGACATTTAAACATTTTTTAACTTGCTTCATTTGCGCTCAGCCAACTCATTGCCTTTGCGTGTTTATTTCCTCATTATGTGCATTATTTCTAATCATGCATTCTGCTCTATATCTAACATGACTTGTTTTAATCCCCCATGGTACCATTTTCAACACTGTGGAACACTTAACAGAATCATTCTGCTCATTCTATTATTTATTAGATGAGAACGTGTTGTGCTGTTATGAGAAATTATATCTGGCTATTAAAAGTTTGCGGCGGAAACTTTGCAGAAGAACCTTTACTAAAGCCTCCGTAGGAACCTGAAATGGCAAAACGCTGAAAATGGTGCCTTAATCATCGTGTTTCTACCTCTGCAAACCCATCGCAAGCCCATTATTCAGAAGACTATCAAGCTAATTGGCAACTGTACGCAATTCAAACAATCCAAATCACCTTGTTTTGTTCAACCGGAGCCCGGGAAAATGTACAGAAAACAAGTTTTAGTCATTAAGATCTGTTTTGCATTCCCACCTAACCTTCAAAATACAACATTCAGGGAATAGAGGAACTCAGATAAAGTCTACTAATACAGTAGACTTACCTGATCAAAGCTTTTAGAATTACTCCTCTGCTAATTATTCTTTTATTTCTGTATGATAGCTTGCTAATTAAATCACACATCTCGCTAAAGCTCCCTCAGCCAGATCCCAGAACCCAGCTTGCCTTCACACAAGCATGAAACTTCCAATACTGACATATTTATCCACATCTGAGCTCATTAAATGTTAGAACAAACTCAACCTCTCCATCTCTCTCTCTGCACATCTCCGTCTTTGTCCCCAAACCTATAATATCCTGCTCTTCCTCTGTGTTCTTTAAACTGATGGCGAGAAAAAAAAAACATGTTCCATTAGGATGTTTAACAAGGCCACGGGGTCAGAGCCACGTAAGGACATCCTCAAACAAACTGAAAATGTATGCTGAACGAAATGGGAACAGACTGAACTCACGCAGACGGTAACGTGCCACCGAAGGATGTAGAACTCAGCAGGACGGCTGAGTCTGAGGATGAAAGCACAGCAGCCAGCAGCTCAAAGGCTTCCGCTTAATGCATGTGCAGATATATTCATTATTTCTCAAAAATACACTTCTTGAAAATGAGTTCAGCACATGCATGCAGGTTTTTGAAGAAAAAAGTTTATGGATGCAAACAATGCTTCTCTGTTGATTAATGTTTTAATTAAGGCAACAGACTCTTGCATTTCAGGCGTTTATTCAATTTGGAACCTCCTTCGTGCAGATTTCACTGAGAGTGAAATGACCAAAATCCTTCCCTTCTAAATTACTCTGCAGTAGCAACACAGTGTCAGTGATTGACAGTGGCATGGAACCGGTGTGCCAGTTTTCTGGCAGGAGAAATTTACTAAATGAAGATTCACAGCTCAACAACAAAGAAAAAAAAAAAGATGGAACACACGACGCCATCCCCGTCTGTCCCTCACTTCCACTGCCATTTGTGGGAGGCTATCAAAGGAGCAATTTGTTGTGCTGTGGCACTGAATTTTCACCCCAGACCGCAGCGATCAGACAGCACTGTCTAAGCTTTTTCTAATAGATTATCATTGGTGGATGTGAAAATGTGTTTTTTTGCAGGATGTGCAGTCAAATGATTCATGCATTACACATTTGTTCAAACAGTTTGAATGCAAAATTTTAAGTTTAGAGAAAAACAAACAAACTGTTTACCAAATCATATTGGTACTATGTGGTGTTCTGCTGGAAAACCTTGGATTTTGCCATCCGTGTTGATGAGACTTAGATACCCAAATAAACATTGTCACAGAACAAACACACTCCCTTATGCAAATGGAAATCCCAAATGGCCTACCCCCACAGGAAAATGCACCCCACCACATGGCAAAAACATCAAACAATCAGGAACATCTTGAAGAACATGACAATGGCCCAAGATGTTGATTTGACCTCCAAACTTCCTAGACCCCATTCTGATCAAGCATCAACAGGATGCAGTGGAACAAGTTTGATTGACAGAGGCCCCACTGCACAACCCAGAGTACCCAAAGGATCCACTGCCAACGTCCTGGTGCCAGACCCCATAGGACACCCTGAGAGGTCCTCTTGTCCATGCCCAATGGTTCAGAGCATTTTTCACCACATAAGGGGGACCAATACAATATTAGGCAGGTGGTCATAATGTTATGTCTGATCAGTGTACACTGGTATGCACATAGGTAGATTTTTTCCACCTTGAAACAGGAGTTATATCTTCACATCTTCCTCCCACTCAGATCTTTGAGTACTTGCTTATGTTATGCCTGATTGATGTATATGACATGTATATTTAAGTGGATTCAGTGCTTCCTTTGTGCATAAAAATGACAAATGAGAGTTAAGAACACCATATTTATTTATTTAAATAATGTCATCTTGTTGCAAAGGAACACTAAATTGAATCTGCTGATAGTAATACATAAAATTGTTTTCTGGAGATTAGGACTGCCACAAATGATTATTTTGACAGTCGACTAATCACCGATTATTTTTTCGATTAGTCGACTAATCGGATCATACGTAAATTGAATGTAAAACATACAGCTTATCGCACCAGCATGAAGCTGCTCTTATATAACCATCATTAGTGTTCAGCTTGAAGTGTTTAAGGTATATCCTAACTAAAAATAAAGACAATTAAGATGATAGTTCATTAAACCTTTAATGAAATATGCTTGTAGCAACAAACACTTGTTTAACACATCACTGTTGTAACGTTACAGAAAACACATGAAATATGTGTGCTAAGGGCGGCTAATGAATCAAATCGTCATCGCTAATGTTAACGTTTACAGCTATATGAGTAAGTAGTAAGTTAGCTCTCTGTTTACGCTAATATTAGCAGCTAACTAGCCAGTTAGCTTACCGAGACGACGGTCCCTCTTCATTGTTGTCACAAGCCCAACGTGCTTCCTTTTCAGGTGCTTGTGCATTGCAGTCGTGCTGCCGTGGAAGGCAAGTTCTGTCTTGCAGATATTGCATTGTACACTTTTCTCTTTTGTTTTCTTAAAATGCTCCCACACTTTTGAGCTCCATTGCCGCCGGTAGACTAGTCGACTAATCGTGGCAGCCCTAGCTCCAGCTGCGCTTTGTGTTTAGTGTACAGTAGCAAATGCATGCTAACATGCTAAACTAAGATGATGCGCATGGTAAACATTATACCTGCTAAACATTAGCATGGTAGCATTGTCATTATGGAACCATTAGCATCCACAGCATGCATGCATTTAGCTCAGATCAGTGCTGTGCCTATAGGGGTCAGTGGGCTTTACCACGCCTACCCTGCATATTACTTTCACCTGTATTTTATTGTGTGTCCAGTCTCAATAACTATATGCTAGCTTTTCACCCCAACTTTAAATACAGACATTCAGATCAGCATAGATACTTATCCTCAAGTATAAACCAACATTAAGTATTTCACAGAACCACTCATGTGGCTGGAGAGTCGTATTTGTTATTTCATTAGATGATTATAAAAATAACTTGCTGATACTTGAAACTTGTTCAAAAGTGAACACCTGCTGTACTGCTTGCACGAGGTAACAACTTCACCACGCTCAGTTGTCACGTTGTTCACTGTGGTCTGACCTGTCTAAAGATAAATAGGCTGGTATTTACTAAGTAGGATGTGTGGCTTGTTTTTTATGTGAGCATGAACCATTTCCACACATGACTGGATGACTAGTCTTTGTAATTAAGTACATGTCAGCAGTGTGCCAGTGTATGTGTCTGTATTAAAAGTACGCAATTAAAAATGAATAATAATTAGCGATAATATCACCTGAAATCAAACATTTTATCATCTCCATCTCTCAGCGATGTCGACCAGCCCTAATCGACACCATTTGGAGTGCTTTTTGCTGAAAAACACATTTATTTGTTAGCTTTTTTGTATTTTTTGTTTCTTTGAATTTACAGTAATTAATTGTGTGCAATGTTGGAAGTACTTAGACATAGTATAACTTAACATGAAGCGGCTATAATTAATATTTCCATATTGGCTATGGATCAGATTAGTATGTATAATGTAAAAGTTATCCTCGTAGTTTCAATCATAGCGTCTGGACTTGGTTGAGTTTGTCGAAGACGTTCCA
The DNA here is from genome assembly GCA_900302755.1 of Chromis chromis. Classification (NCBI taxonomy): domain Eukaryota; kingdom Metazoa; phylum Chordata; class Actinopteri; family Pomacentridae; genus Chromis; species Chromis chromis. The sequence continues at coordinate 2,481 of OMNN01100454.1, read as the reverse complement.
CCTCTCATCCAAGAGGCTTCATCAATTCTAAACTGACTGGTTGGGATTTCCAGATTTCAGGATCCATTAACACTATTGAAACTCCAGTCTGCTGGGTGTGTGTTGCCCCTCCCTCATTATGCGAGTCGTTAGGTCATTCCCTTTCAATAACACTTTCAATAGTGTTAATGGATCCTGAAGAGTATAAAATCTGAAAATCCCAACCAGTCAGTTTAGAATTGATGAAGTCTCTTGGATGAGAGGTGAAACGTCTTCGACAAACTCAGCCAAGTCCAGATGCTACGATTGAAACTACGAGGATAACCATGACCTGGATGACTGAGAACCTTCACAGAAATGTAAACGTTGTCACTCTCCAGCTTTACTGAGTGTTTCAGGCCTCTTTCAGCTCACTGTTTCGGTCTTCTCTTTGCTCTCCTGATGTCTAACTAATATCTAATTAACTCACCGTATGCCACCTTCTCAGGCACCAAATGACAGACGGATGAGGTTAGCAGCTAGCTGTTGAACATAAAGGAAGATTTAGCAGCTCAAGAGTCAGATATTTCCCCCAGGTGTTGGTGGAGAGCAAATCTGATCATACAGGAGAGATAATATTGCTCTTTTTGACTTGGATTCATCCAGTGGATACACAGACAGCTTCATGTGAATGACTGATGTCTGAAGAAGCAACTGTGTGCTAACATGTTCACCATATTACCTTTAGAAGATGATAGCATGATAGTGTCAATGATGAGATTTTTTAGTAGGGGTGGAACAAAATATCAATACAGCGATATATCTTCGTCCCTCCTCGTGCGATATTAGTATTGATATGCTGGCGCCAAATATGGATACTTTAATTAATATAATAAGGCGCTCTAAACCCTGCCAGAGTCCCCTGCCAGCTGCCATTTCCCCAGCGTCACTACTTAATGACTCCACACGGTGGCGTTTATCACATGAATGAGGGAGACTTGAGCAGAAATTAATTGGCCGAAGAAGAGTTTGTACAGGTATAATGGAGGACAGCAACGCTACCGTAAGAGACGCCAGATATTATGATGTATCGTTACATGATTGTCATGCAATATATTGATTATCGCTGTATCGTGTTGATTATCAGTATCGCGTATCGTGAGGTACCCTGTGATTGCCACCCCTACTCTAGATGAACTAAATCATCCTCAGTGCACCTGCTAGCCTTATTAGGTTAATTGAATCCTAAATAAATATAAAACAAGAGTATTTCCAGCACACTAAATCATTTTAACCTGGTTATTTTGGGCTGAAATCATAAAAAAACAGACCAGAGTGCACAAATAGGACCATAATAACACATGACAAATCACTTTTTCTCTTTTCTCTTAAAAAAAAAATCTGTCTTTTGACTAAATGCATCAACAACTTCTTTGTCATGGAGTGAATTATTTTGCAGCCAACTCCAAGTAAAAGTCTAATGGATGTAATAAACTCAATATAGCAACCTCGATTAGTTCAAGCGAGTTCGAAGTCGCGAAAACGCAAAACATCCCATTTTTCACAGGCAGTCTGTTCCACCCACTGCCAGAAATAATGAACCGGAAGGCTGCAGTGCTTTTCTCACCATTACCGACCAATAAGAATCTGGTAGAATGACATCACACCAACTAACCAATCGGTCGGTCCACCTGCAGACTGCAGCTCTGATTACGTAAAGCAACCCTTTTCCTGATGCTTAATAACACGTCCTGAGAATTTCGCTTTTCCAGCCCCAAAGTCAACACTTGTCTCTCCTGCAGTGGCTGATGCCCAGAATATATAATACACAAGTCCTGAATAAAACATCAACCATGGCCTGAATACTGATGCTGAGAGAGGAAACAAGAGGGGAAGACGAGAGAGAGAAACCACGGACAGTGATGAGCAGCAACCTACTTTCTATAGGGAAACCATAAAACCTCCAGCGGCTGTCAGAATGAGAACGAATGACTCTGCAGAACATCACTGTTTTCACTCATCTTTCTTCTCCTCTGACAGATCTGGAACCGGCTAAACATCTCACATTTCCACTGGATGAAGACGTTTAATGAGCTTCTCCTTTTCACACGGCATTTAACCACAGGACAAGCTAATAATAGTTCCTGCACAGGTTGAGTCCGTCTGTCTTTAACCCCCCAGAACAGAGCCGACGTCACGACACTGACAACTCCACGGTCCAGTTTCTAACCCTCTGGCTCCTGGATGTGCACTCGTGTCAAAAGAGATATATGTCTGTTGCTGCATTCAAAGTTTCAGCCTGTTTAATAAACTGAGATAGGTTTTAGTGAGATGTACGGTAAGTCGGACTCGTTGTTGTGTCATTTCTGGGCCATACCTTTCCCCTGCAGGCCTGGAGACGGTGAGTCACATGCTCAAGAGTCAACAGACGAAAACTAGTTGCTGTGATGTCATCTTGAGGATTAATGTCGGGAAAGTGACTGATTTGTTGGAGGTGTGTTGATGGAGGTGACATTTGACTCT
>OMNN01100453.1:27587-42789 GCA_900302755.1 Chromis chromis | reverse complement strand
AGATTTAAAGAGGGGTTTAAATTTAATATGTCTTAATTTTAAACTAGATTTAAAGTTTGGTGCAACCGAATTTAAACTTAAACCAAGACTTAATCTGGTTTTAAAGTTAAACCTTGTTGGTGCAATCCAGCCTATGACATACTTCATTACTATGTATCTGTGGAATTGTGGAATCAGCAACCAATGTCCTGTTTCATTTTTTGTCACACGTTGGAGGCTATGAATGGGAAGCATGGGAATAATGGATCCTGTGGACGCTTAGCATGAAGCTCTCTCTAATTAACATTTTGTTATTATTTTTGTTTTTATTATTACAAGGTTTCCCAGGAAGTCACTGCTCTTTACATAACCCTCCAGTAACATGAAATGTTTTCTTGCTTTCATTTCTACACAGATTAAACAAGTGATAATGTGCTAATTGATGAACTTTAGAGGTGGTGGTACGCAAATGTTGTTCTCTGTGGACAGAGCCAGGCTAACTGCTCTACACTGTCTTTAAAACAGGCTAGAGTTGGATCTTGAGTAGTGTAATTCAGTTTAAACTGAGGCTCACTGCAGTGAAGATTAAAGTAATTATATATGAGACATAATGTGTTGTGTCAGTTCCATACTCTACTTCAACCTGCTGCATGTCTACATGTATTATTGTAGTGTTATTTCAGAGGAATGTATTCAGTTTTGTTGTTACTGTATGCATATTTTATCTCATACAGAGTGAACGAATATGAATGAAGATTCTCACAAGTACAGGAATACAGTTACGTGTGTGTCTGTGTATGTAGGCGTCAGACAGTTGCCGTGAGGAGGTGGCTCGTCTGCGGGAACAGGAGAAGCTTCTGAAGGGGCATCTTCAGAAACGAGAGCTCCACCTACACAAATTACAACTGCTGAACCAACCTGGCAACAAGGCGAAAGAGATAATCAACCAGAGCCAGGACACACAGTACACAGGTCAGGACCATGGCCTCAGGGCTGGAAGACAACGTTAGAAAACTAAACTAAAAACATCTTGTTTCACATCTAGTACAAAAGAGGAACCAGATAATGTGATAAATACAGACTGTGTATAAATATATATCCAGATACAGTTGTGAACAAAAGTTGACATAGATTTCAATCTTGGCTTTCTATCCAATGACTCCTATAACTCGAACTAATTTTCTATGATGAAATTACTGAAACACGTGTCTTTGTCACAAAAACTGTCATGCATTTTGGTTCTTTCAAAGATTTATTGTAGGTCTTCTGGAAATATGACCAGATCTGCGAGGTCACAAACATGAGTGTAATGAGTTTATCAAATGGACCCTAAATAAACTGGCACAGAGAAGTCAGCAGCTGTAGTCAATCGTAATCACCAAAACTGATTATTCAAGTTGCTGTGTGCATAAATCCACAAAAGAACCAAAATGTACGATTATTTTTCTGTGGCAAAGGTGCATGGAGGTGCAATAGGAGTCATTGGAAACTCAAGACTGCCATGATATACATAGTCTTTACATGTGCATGTAAACTTATGTTCACGACTATCTATTGATCTATCTATCTACTGACCTATTGACCTATTATCTATATTTGTGTGTGTGTCAGACTGCTCGCAGATCTTTAGTTCTGGTTCCAAATCCAGTGGTTTATACAGAATCAAACCCAATGGCAGCCCCTCTCCAGTCCAAGTCTACTGTGATATGAGTGAAGGGGGAGGTTGGACCGTCATACAGAGACGCATCAACGGAATAGAGACATTTAACAGGTGAGTCTGTGATAACTGTTAGTGTGAATTTATTAAATCATCTTTTCATTCCAAATCCTTTTAATATCTGTCTATCTATCAGGTCATGGACAGAGTATAAGGATGGTTTTGGTGATGTGGATGCAGAATTTTGGCTTGGAAATGACAACCTGCATTACATCACTGCACAAGGTCAATATGACTTCTATTTACAATTTTTTTTTCTCCTCACAATTTAAAGCTGCACTATTTTAAAAGTTCTTATATCGAAAATGAATCGTATAAACCATGTATGTAATGTGGAAGGTGGTGCTAATCATCAGATTCTGCATTTTCTCCAAGCTACGTGGAGAATATTTAGTATCTTTCTGCTCATTGGTTTTGTTTAGTGGCCTGCAACTGGACTGTTTTGGTTCCTTCTCATTGCTCTCATAAATATATTTTCCAGCAGGATCAGGAAGTTATTTTTTTTTTAGCAAAATAAGTTAGCAACTAGATAGGGAACATGCATAGCAATTAGTAAAGACCAAAACAACAACAACAATAATAAAAAACAAAACAATTGTTGCAGCTTTAAAGAAAGCAGGTGTTACAGATCCTTCTTCCTGTGTTGGTTTTTCTTAAGTCCATCTGTCTGTTCTAGGAAATTATTCTCTGAGGATCAACTTGGAAGACTTTGAGGGTAACCAGCGCTATGCCGAATACAAGAATTTGAAAGTAGCCGATGAAAAGGTATTGATTGCACTACTGCGACTAGATGTTAAGACACAATAGTTTCTGGGTGGTAAAATATTTGAATTTGCTGAGGAACATAACCTTGAATCTTATGCATGTGTCTTGTGATTCACTTGATATATTTAAACTTCTGGCTTTCTTGCGGAGATGGATGACAGGATCAAAATCAAGGCTAAAAGCTTGGTTGAAGTTTAAGTCAGAGGCTGATTAGCTTAGCTTAGCATAAAGACTGGAAACAAAAAGAAACTGCTAGCCTGTCTAAAGTAAAAACATTTTTTTTACCTACATACAGAGTTCAGGATATAACACATGATAAAGAAACCTAAGTATTAATGAAAAAAGTCATAGTTTGCTGGAAGCTACACGCAGTAGCTATTTCTGAGCAGGTCCAGCAGCCTCCTAGATAGTAGCGTCATTTTTAGCTTTTATTCTTAAGCTCATGCAAGCTGACCACCTCTCATCGCATCTCTCTGCAGGATCACTACCGACTTAGCTTTGGCACCTACGTAGGTACAGCTGGAGATGCTTTGTCTGGCAGCTATCAATCTGGTGTGTCAGAGTGGGCCAGTCACCAGGACATCAAGTTCAGCACCTTCGACCAGGACAACGACAACTACAAAGGAAACTGTGCACAGGAGGACAAAGGAGGCTGGTGGTTTAACAAGTACGGGATTCATGGTGCAAACATATGCAACAAGATGCTTCATACATTGCCATACTCATTAAAGATTCCAGATTACAGTAAAGATTCATACTGTTGACTCTCCCCAGGTGTCACTCAGCCCATCTTAATGGCGGGTACTACCCCAGTGGGCACTACAGCGCTTCGACAGATGATGGTGTGGTTTGGTACACATGGAGAGGGTGGTGGTACTCACTGAAGACCACCATCATGAAGCTGCGACCCATCGACTTCAAAATCGATGGCATCGATGATCCCAATGGGGTTCAGCAGCCGCATCGTCATGGCGTTTAGCTTTATGTAACGCTCGGTGTAGAAACATATTTCAAACGTAAAAACACACTCTGACAGAAATCTAATCCTATAATCTGCTTAAATTCCACAGGAACTTGTTTGCGCACTATGCGCCGAATGATTCCTGATTACAGATATGCTTCCTGTGTTGTGAGACTGTATCTGGATGGAGCACAGTAACAGTGACTGAGCAGAATAAATATGAACCAAAGATCCAGTCACCCAGACTTTTAAAGAGGTCATTAATGAAATGGCACAATTTGCAAGTATAAGGGGAAAAAAACAAGATTCTGATTACTCATATAGCACCATATTTGGAATTGATCAGTGGTGGAAAGTAACTAAATTTACTCCAGTTCTACAATTTTATTTAGCAGACTCTTTTATCCAAAGCAACGTACGTAGGTAGGTAGGCAGGGCAGCATTAAGGACCTTGCCTAAGGGTCCTGACTGAATACTTGTGCCCTGGCTGGGATTTGAACCACCGATCTCCCATGCCAAGGTCTGGGGTGTCTATCCAGCTGCATTACGTGGCAGAAAAAAACTACATAATATATAAAAAGTGGATACTTACTGCTACATTGAACTTTCACTTCACTACATTTCAGTAGGAAATTATATAATAATATACACTTTTTACTACAATACATACATCTGACAGCTTTAGTTACTCTTAAAGTAGAGATTTTACATAATGGGTGATACATAATAGATGTCTTTAAGTTGTTAACAGCTCCACCAAATAGTGATTTTTGTCCTCTAAACTTCACACATGGTTTCATTCCACAAATATCTCACCAAAACTAAAAGGTAAGCGAAAAAGTCCAAGAATTACTAACAGATTTGTGTATCAGAATTTTGCTCTTTTCACCTGACGAGATCAGATTTATTTGCTGTCTCAGCTACATTTTGCTGCTTAAAGTAGGATTTTTCATGCAGTGCTTTGACTTGTAATGGAGTATTTTTACAATGTTGAACTGATACTTTGACCTAAGTAAAGAATTTGAATACTTCTTCCATCCCTATAAGAGTAATTGAGAGCAGTAGGACTTGTGAAACTTGTCGCCTGTTTTAGAGATGTTGCAAGAGGAAGTAGAATGCACACACAGCGGTCTGTTTTCCTGGAGAAAAGGGGAATCTGATGTGAGTGTGTGTACCAGACACAGGCAGAAACATTGGACTGAAGGCGATGAAAGGAGCCATTATCATGTTAGTGAAAATGGCTGCAACAACAGTGTGTTTAACGGTAATGTATAGTCAAAGCAACACGTCTTCTTATTCTTAAAACTACAGCGGCAGGGAATGAGCTGAGAACTGCCCTGGGAGATGTTATGAAGATTCACATAGAACAACAAAGAACAAAACAAAGAATGGCAAAGATGTTACATGTGGTTTGAGATTTAGATTTTGAACATATGCTGTACTTTGTCTCTCATTTACAGTAAAGTTTATTGTAGCCACTTGGCTTGTGAACACACATCTACATACATGCTGTTATTTGCATTATTACCATGATTCATGAAATAAAACAAGGAAACTAACTGGTCCGTTGAATTATTTCATAATGCTGGTAGCATTAACCTAATACTAATTGGTTCAGTCTATAAGTTTCCAAACACAACAGAGCTATTTGCTGTGGACACACTTTACATTTGTTTACATCTTTCCTGATCTTTGTGCTCACATAAACTACATTTTAATACATCTGGATTCCCAATAAAGCTGTTCTCATTTACATATTTTTCTGTTTCTGTTGCCAGAAGGCAGAACTAGTACAAAATAGTGACTGAAACGCAGCCCTTTAAGACTCTGCACAGATAGAATAATGATTTTATAACTGTGACATTGTCTGACAAATTCACCAAACACACATACCCCATGAGTTGGGAGACATAATCATAAAAATCAAAGCTGCTACCAAAGTCTGAGAACAAGTACACAGTAAGTAGAAAAGGGAGCTGCTGTAGCTGCTGTGGGTTTGTAAAATATCCAATGTGTCCATGTTGCACTTTGCTCAATATAGAGACTGAACTTTTTCACTTTGTTAAGAGGTTTGATAGAAACTTTTAATAATCTAATCTTTATTGATCCCCTTGGGGAAGTTCCTTCTCTGCATTGACCCATCCTATTCAAATTTAACCTTAACTATACATACTAGGAGCAGTGGGCTGCCGCGGTGCAGCGCCCGGGGAACAGTCAGGGGTTAAGGGCCTTGCTCAAGGGCCCACAGTGGTGGTGACTGGGACAAGTGGTCGCTCTCACTTTCCCACCTCAATCTCTTGCCAGTCTGGGGGCTCGAACCGACGCCTTACCGGTTACAAGTTGGCTTCACAAAACACTAGGCCACCACTGCCCCCCGAATTTGCATTTCTTTTCAAATTGTGCTACTGATTTAAACAATAATCACTTTTTTCCTCTTGTCCTGAGCACAACACATCTGCCATAAGTATATCATGTAATTTAAATTTAAATTATCTTATGGAATTTATCAACAATGTTAAAATCTGAATTTTAGCAACCATTCTAGATTTCTAACCAATTGATTGCTACATAATAAAAGCTTATTATACTGTACACGAGTCGTCATGACATATTTCCACAAATAAAACTGTAGTTTCTCTGGAAAAAAGACTTGAGACTTGATTGTGACACCCCAATGTGACTCAGCCTGGCCATCCCTTTTAAAACGGTCAAGAAATACAATCCGTTGTATGCAAGTAAAGTGTGTGGAATTATCCGGTGTGTATGGCTGAAATTTGATTTGTCCTTGCTGTGAAAACATTATTTTGTATTGACACACAATGACGTCTTTGTAAAAATCCAGTATCTGAGAGAAAAATCTTTCGACAGAGAACCAAAGCATGATCCTTTATCTGGCGGTACGCTTGATATGAGTAAGTAGCCTCCCCGTTGGGCGGTGCTTTATACATCACACCCACAGTAAGGCTCAAACAGAAGCCCCGCCCATTTAAACTGTCGTGATACTTATAACAGGCGCATCGTCAGTGTTTAAAGCCAGCGCTGATTGGTTGACACCCTTTCAGTTCAGAGAGATTGTCAGTCAGCTGGAGCTCAACGAAAACAACACTTGCTTGTTTTTCTTATCTTACGAGAATTTCGGATTGGACCTATTTTTCTGCTCCGTTCGTGTGATTTTTAATTCGCCATTACAAGGCCTGTTGGTGCATTCTTTTACAGAGAAGGAAGCGAGAATGTGGTGTTGTTATCGGACACCTTTATATCGATAGGTGAGTATGCTAGCATTAGCTGATGTTTAATTGGTTACTTAGCAAGCAACGCTAGTTAGCTACCTGCCGCTACCGGACTCAGCTCGGTAGTTAAACTACACCGCAGTTCGATAGTTTTTGACTCTTGCTGTGTATCTTTTGTTTTACAGCAGGTAACAGTAACTTATGCTGGCTCTCTAGCTTAGCTTCCTGCTAGCGCGGTTGGTTAGCAACAGTCACTAAGCTACCCTTGCACCTATTAGTCTCCAAGGTGACGGTGGTTGTGGCTCCCTCCATCCCATCAGCAGGGTCTGTCTCTGTCTGCTCTCTGTCTGCTCCGTCCCTCAAGACTAAAACCTGCTGTCCTGTCTTTGCAGTCTGGAGCACCGCGGTGTGGATGACTAAGCTGGCGGGGCTCCGTGCCTGTTGCTGCCGGGCGGGCCGATGCTAGGAGCGCGGAAGACATAGCGGTGTGGGTCGGAGAGGAGATGTCAGAGCGGGGATGCCGCTTCTTGGAGACAGTGTTGTAGTCCAGGGTTGTACACAGTATACCTACCGCTGGGACCTGGCATATAGACTCTCGGAGCAACGTTTCAGCCTAACAAGCAGTGACACATATATGGATGGTGGGGTCGCAGTATGCCCAGCCCCTCAACTACCACCACACCACCGGCTGGAGGGACTAGCAGCACCGGAGGAGAAGAGGGGCCCATGTCTGCCACCTCCACCTCCTCTGTCGGCTCCTCTTTCCGGTTCGTCCCGGCTTTCTGCCTGGGCGTGGTGGCAGCAGTAGTGTTCCAGCTGGCCTGGGGAGGCCTGACCCTCACCTCTTTCTTCTTGAAGCTCTTCATCTATGTATCATTCGCCCTTCTGTGTTTCCTGGCTGGGAGCTTTGTTCTGCTAGTCCGGAAGAGTCCTCTGAAAGTCAGCTGCTTTGACAGAAACAGGAGGCAGTCAGCTGCACGGTTGGAGTTCTTCAACATGCTCATGGTAAGATGCTGCTTTTTCCTCGTCTTAACTCATTACTGACATGTAGAACAACTCTGGTATCAGTCACACTCCCTGTGATCAGCATATAACCTCATATTATTACTTAAACTCACTGATAAAAAGAGAAACAGACCACATCTAATGGCTTTTCTCACATTGCTAGAGAACCAAATCTGCTGCACATTTGATATTTTCCATGTTTGCATCCTCCTTTGCTCCCATCAACAGTTTCATGCTTCCCCACCCCCGAGTTGTTTTCCTTCCGTCTCCATCTCCCTCTCGCTCCCCGTCCTCGCATCCTCCCTGTGTTGTTCTATAATAAATGAGGTATAGTCATGCTTCTGGATTTAGACTCGCTCACTTCTCACACACACACACACACAAATAAGAATACACTTGTACACAAACACACAACAAATGGTAATGTGTTCTCCAAGGAAAGTGATTGTGTCCTTGCAGCTTGCAGCCCAGCAGCTGCCTTTCAGCTGTGTTGTTTGCCGCCGATGACTTATTGATGTTGACGGTGGAGGCATATTGTCACAAGCATTTGTCTGGTCGACATGTCGCACGAGCTGTGACAAATTTGGGCTGCTTCTTTTGTCAGGATTTTAGGCCTATTAGACACAGTTGCCAGGCTGATCTTCCTTCCCTTCTTCTTGTTGTTGCCCAATATTTCCTGATTTTCTGTTGCATGTCTGTATGTTATTGAAGTGAGGAGAAGTGATCTGATGCTTGTTGTTTTTCAGGGTCGCTTTTCGGTGCCAGTTCAGGAGACGAGCCAGAGCAGGAGGGTGGTGGTGTCACACAATGTGGACAAAGCCCTGAAGGAAGGTAATGAATCACCTCTGCTCAAAAGGTGCTTTGTGTTTAGTCCATGTGGATGTAGGTTTTGGTCAGTGAGTTGACTTAGCTGTGACCATTAAATCAGACAATAAAACAAAAAATAATAGATGGGCAACCTAATGGCCTGTGGATGCCTGGTTTGAATCCCATCCTTGTCATTTCCCGGCACCCTCTCTCACATTTACTGTCCCGTTTTTAAATAAAGGCATGAATGGTGGAGAAAAACATGTTAATCTCTGCTTTTCTGCCATTCATGGAGCATCTCTTGTCCTTAATATAGCAAGTGTGAAGAACAAAATGCGTCAGCAAATCTGCATTCTCAAATTGGGTCACATGACAGTCAGATGCCTGAGATCACTTGAGTGTCAAAAGTAAACATTTTTGTTTAAAGTTTTACATTTGATGTTCACATTATAACGCAAGAACGACGTTTTCAGATGTGTAAGATAAAAGATGCATACACAGGTATTTAGGCTTGAATTTGGGACTAAAGCGGCGTCTGTATCCACTTTATAGGTTATGTAGTTTCTTTCTGCCACGTAATGCAGCTGGATAGACACCCCAGACCTTGGCATGGGAGGTCGGTGGTTCAAATCCCGGTCAGGGTGCAGGTATCCAGTGAGGATCCTTAGGCAAGGTCCTTAATGCTGCCCTGCCTACCTACCTATGGACATCGCTTTGGATAAAAGCGTCTGCTAAATGAAATTATACAACTGTACAATTGTAATGCACTTCTAATTTCCATCAATGTCTTTTGCCTTAAAATATATAACAAGTATTTCTGGTGCCCTGTAGCATCAAATATGGACATGAATTTTGCTTTCAACTATGCTTGTTGTAGCTGTTTGCAGCCACAACATAAATAAACATGCCATATAATATGAACTGGGGGCTCACTGCTGATGACATTTGTCCCTTTGTGGTGTCCTATAAGCACTCAGCTAGGGGCTCACCTCAACATGTCAAAAATATTGTCAGCATTATGTCATGTCCAGTGTTATCAGATGAAAACATTCATATTTGAACAAACAGTTTGATCTGGCAATGCAACCTTCACCTCTACCATTCATGTAGATAGTTAAATGACCCATATGAAACAGAATATTTGATTGTGGCGATGCAAAATTGTGATCTCATTTTACTTCCCACTGGTGAGTGCACTGTTAAAAGAAGTGTTTTCATTCAGTGTTCACACAAACCATCAAAGTGCAGTGTCCATTTCACTGTCACCGAGTGTCTTGGCTCGTTCATAGAAATTATTCCGAATGTCTGCGCCTTCTGTTTTTGAGAAAACTGCTGACTGACGGAGCTCTGTTTCTGTCAGTAACCATGACCTGTCACTGATCCCTCCCACTCTTTACACCAGTAGAAGGCCATGTTCAAAAAAACACACACACAGCGTTGGCACAGACCGACGCATACACACATGCACAGTCAGTGGATCAGTATGTGTGGCTGTCGAGTAACAGATGGCTGCAGGATTTACTGCGAGGGTGTGTATTTGCACATGCTCCCGTGTGTTTTGAAAAGGTCCTTTTGGTTGTGGTGTGGCACAAGTTTATGATGACATTATTAGGTCTACAGCCCAGACCTGCTGTGTCATTGAACTGGTAAGTTGAAGCATCAGTTTGTGTGTCTGCTCAGTTATTTAGAGTGACGCATTTAAACCAAGCAAAGTACCAAAGCTCTTCCAAGGGATCTGTTATTATATCTTACTGTGGTTGTTGAGAATAGCGTATAAAAAGGCAAATAAGAAACCACTTAAAAACACTTTGCTAACTTTATGTGAGATTCTTGGAAATTGTTTTCATTGTAGATGAATGTGAGCTAAGGGGGTTGGATGCCAGTAAAATGTTTGAAGTGCAAGTTGAGAGATGGAACAAATCCACTAATGCAAGATTGATCCTTATCGGCTAGACCAGCGCTCGCTTTTCCATCCGTCCTCTTCGCCCATTTTCTAAAGTACTGATTACAGTCACAGTGGCTGGAGGCAGGCACAGGTTGCCGTCTGTTACAGGATATATCATTCTCACATACTGGCTGTAGATCTTCCAATTAACTTGCATGGGAGGAGGTCCAAACTCAAGCAGACAAACAGATGTTCCTACCAAAGCTGGCTGTCTTCTACTTAGTGTATCTGTAACATTCATCAGATCAGATTTACTGATCAGACTTGAATAACCTTATCGTCATGTGTGGTACCACTGTCTGCACTTTTGTTATGCTTCTAAAGTGTAAAGATGCCAAACAGTTCAAAGGTTGAAGGAGGTTTCATTTATAAGATTGATTAGATTCATCGATCTTTTGCAGAATTCCCCTTAAGATTCTTAAGATTCAAAGATCAGGAAGTGCCCCGCTCTGTGCTTCAAAGCAAAACTGAACCAGTAAATTCGGCATGCAGTTACTACAGCAATAATGCAAACTGAGATTTCACAGTTTGATTTACTCTTTAATGCATAAAAATAATGCTATTTTAGAAGACTACTTTCTGATCACGTTGTGGTTGAAGTCTGTTTTTGCAATAATTGCGTATCTTGTACAGTATGTATGATATAGATATACTGTGCATGTGTCAAATATATCATACATGTAGATATGTAAGATATATTTGTTCCATTTGCTGTTTGCTGGTGACTTGCTCAGTTGATTACTCCCTGTTTGTCACATGACCGTGTCAGGAAAGCTGTGAACATCTGTCAATCCTATGCGGACGCTTGACTGAAAGTAGAAACAGCTTGACAACCGTGCAATAAATAACCACAAGCCAGGTGCTGTCGGTGAAAGACGTCCCAGCAGATTTCTTCCCGACACCATCCATGCATAGTGTGTGTATATTTTGTGGGGTGGAAGGGACAGCCACGTTTATATGTCACCAGTTTCACTTTGAACTGTGGACAAGTCGCTAAGGAAACCCTGCAGATAATGTGGACTCACAGAAAGGGACCATAATGGGGCCAAAAGAATCCCCATACAGTTCTCAGTTTGACAGTGGGACAGACCTACACATTCATACAATTTAACAAAACGTGCCTCAAAGTCTGTGAGTGAGAAGGTTGGGGTTGGGCTATAACTTGATGGTGACAGGAATTTCTTTGTCAGGATGACGTGGCTCTTAACCCTTTAAGTCCTAATGCGTCATCGGCGACACGTTTGGCTAGCGCACTTTGGAATACTGTAAATATGTCATCGTTTGTGCTATCGGAAAAAAATCGAAGTTTCTAAAAGCTGAGGCATTGCACTTTACAGCCAATATGGTGTCATTACGGTAAATTAATTCGTGCCCCCCCAGGAATCCACTGGATGAAATTACCGTAATGACACTATATTGGCTGTAAAGCGCAACGACATTGTCATTACGGTCATTACGATAATTTCATTCGTGCCTCCCCAGGAATCCGCTGGATGAAATCTCACATTACCGTAAAATTACCATAACTCTTATAATAGGCAGTAAATTGTAAATAACTGCCAGATATTGAAAGTTTCTTCTGAAAAAATGGGCACCAGCACTCACAGGACATTTTCTTACCTTTTTGTAATCAAAATAAGAAAAAAAGACCAGGCGGACATTTTGAGGCTCAGGTCTTAAAGGGTTAAGCAACGTCTAGTTGTAGCTGACCTGGCACTGACAGCAATAGTTTGGAAACCAAATCTGAAACTGTTCACTTTGTCTAAACCCCATTTGCCAAAAAATTACAGCAACCACTAAGTACAAACGGATTCTGTGCCACACTGTTTGAACAAGCAGAAGAACTCATATTTGATGTCTCATATTCAAAGGTTAGCATACACTATGAGTGTGTACACAACCTACGACCCGTGGTTGAAATCCACCATCAAAGCAGAAGCCTTATGTCTGTGGAGTTTGCATGCCGTCTTCATGAGTTGTGCGTTTATTCCCATGAGTTTTCTTCAGGTGCTTTGGTTTCCTCCTACAGTCTGCCTCAAGTTAATGTGAGAAAGCTGTGTAACGAAAGTAAATGAACAAATGAATGAAGCATCATCCACTTTTCAGACGCTGCACCTGGGTTTTGGGGAAATGAAACCTTAGACTCTCACTGTGTTGTTCAGCGGTTGATTGGAAACAAAGTTGGGACAGCTCTTGTTTAGAAAGCTTGAAACCTAAAAAGCCATTTGCTTAGAGAGGGTTGGCAGTTTTTGCAATAAGTTAGTAAAATGGTACTGATTGCATCTTTTAAAGTATTGAAATAGTAATGTAAAGAACTGTTCTGCTTTATATTATCTTTCTTTGCTGCAGCTATCTGTCTCTGTGGTATTGACTTCCAGTTCTCTGTCCGTCCCTCCCCAGTGTTTGACTATGCCTACAGAGACTACATCCTGTCCTGGTACGTTCCTCTGAGTCGTGATGAAGGCCAGTTGTACTCCATGCTCTCAGAGGACTGGTGGCAGATGATCGGACACTTGAGATCCAGGCTTGCTGACATAGACGTCGTCAACGTAGTGTGTTACGACAGCATCCGAATCCTTCACACACACTTCACTGACCTCAAGGCTGCGTCTGCAAGGTACACAAACACACACGTGTGTAACTGGAAGTAGTTAAAGCTGCATTACATTATTTTCCTCCCCCCTATTCCATCCTATTACCAAGGAATCATATTAGAAAAGGCAGCAAAATAATGTGTTGTTTGTGTTGTAGTATCAGAGCCCGTAAGCTACTAACTGCAGCTTTCTTTGCACAGAGGTGTGACTCACTGTTGTGTATTAGGAAATATGTTCCACCTTTGATTTGTTACTGAAAAGATTTTCCTCCCCACCAGTGTCCATACCAGAAGCCATTATTTTGTGTTCACAGATGGGGTGAAAATTACTGCAGTCCAGTACATTGTAAACAGCATGAAAATCCTCCCTCTGCATCTGCTGGCTACACACACACACACACACACACACACACGCACACACACAGAGCAGACAGAGTGATGATTCACACATCATCTGGTTTTATTATCTCGGCAAGTCAGGCGAGACTTATGATTTGATCACACTACAGAGATGTCTGGTCTCCCTTGTCTTCAATCGCTGGGGAGAGATGCAGCCGCAGTGTGAGATGTAGCACAGCTGAACTTTGAATAATGATGGCAGCGTTAGCTATGTCAGTCATACTGCATCACGTATAATATGACCTGATATCTAGCCGTGACAGAATAATGCCTCAAACCGGCTTTGTCTCTTTCTGTTTGTATTTTCGCTCTAATCGGTATCTTTTTCTAAATGTGTGCATCCAGACCAGAGGAATGTGCTCGGCTGTTTCCTCTCCATCCCTGTTTGGTCAGTCCAGACTCAGAGATGGCCTTTCTCCGCTGTGTAGCCAGAATACTGCTGCTATGTCTGCTGCCACAAAAGGATGCCAAGTCACATACACTACGCTGCTGCCTCACAGAAGTCATCACTACGAAAGGTACTGTGTGTATATCTGTACTGTATAGCAGACTGGTTGTATTTGCAGGGCTCCAGACTAACTTTTTTCACGAGCAGCACCGGTTATCCTCGTAGTTTCAATCGTAGCATCTGGACTTGGTTGAGTTTAGCTCGAAGACGCTGATGAAGTCTCCTGGATGAGAGGTGAAACGTCTTCGAGCTAACTCAACCAAGTCCAGATGCTACGATTGAAACTACGAGGATAACCATGACCTGGATGACTGAGAATCTTCACAGACGAGCAGCACTGGTGCTAACCACTGAAAAATTTAGAAATACTACTTAAATCACCTAAACCACCGTGTAACACAATCAATTATTGTTTCCTCTTTGTAACTATATTACTGATACTTGCTAGATATAAATAGCTAATTTACAGACACAATGTGCTGATTTAGTTTAAAGGAAAAGGTCACAAAGTGAAGTAGTGCTTTAAGAGGGGAGTCTGACTCCTCTTAATAAGACATGAGCTCTCTGAAGATTTGATTTGTGAAATTGTAATGGCATGGCATGCATAAAATGAAGCTATTATTGAAGTATTATTTTTTCATGAGGACGATTCTTTACTAATACATTTTAGGAAAGATATCAGCATGCACGCAGTTCTTGCCATTACAGCTGAAGCATGGCGGTGCAATATTATAAACTTCACTCACTGTAACTCAAAGATCAGGGAAAAAAAACCTAACTGTCTTGATGCCAACCACTGTAAAACAAAAAGAAGACAAGCCGTCCATGGTACTGAAAGCTAGCAGCAGGGGTTATGTTACATCTACTTTCTGATTGTTATTATTCATATTCTCATTAATATGAAAACTGATAAATGTTGTCTGTTGTTTTTGACCTCAAAAAACTGAAAGAGTGAGCTCCATTGAAATCTATAGAATATCACACGAGAATAACAATCGTTAAGTCAGAGGAGCTGCAATTCCAATAGTGCATCTTCCCCCTTATTACTGAGTATGTGAAACAGTTCTACAGTGTAAACATGAGGATAACATTTACTCCCTTCTCTACTCTTGCTGTCATAAGTACGGTGGCCCAAAAGGGTCAACGCAACAGCAAAAGCCACAAGGCAACAGCAAAAGCCACAACGCAACCGCAAAAGCCACAACGCAAATGCAAAAGCCACAACACAACAGCAAAAGCCACAACGCAAATGCAAAAGCCACAACACAACAGCAAAAGCCACAATGCAAATGCAAAGGACACAATGGAAGTTAACCCACAACGGAAGTGCACAGCAGTCGGAAGAACAGGCTT
>OMNN01100453.1:13970-27567 GCA_900302755.1 Chromis chromis | reverse complement strand
CAATCGTTAAGTCAGAGGAGCTGCAATTCCAATAGTGCATCTTCCCCCTTATTACTGAGTATGTGAAACAGTTCTACAGTGTAAACATGAGGATAACATTTACTCCCTTCTCTACTCTTGCTGTCATAAGTACGGTGGCCCAAAAGGGTCAACGCAACAGCAAAAGCCACAAGGCAACAGCAAAAGCCACAACGCAACCGCAAAAGCCACAACGCAAATGCAAAAGCCACAACACAACCGCAAAAGCCACAACACAACAGCAAAAGCCACAACGCAAATGCAAAAGCCACAACACAACAGCAAAAGCCACAACGCAAATGCAAAAGCCACAACACAACAGCAAAAGCCACAATGCAAATGCAAAGGACACAATGGAAGTTAACCCACAACGGAAGTGCACAGCAGTCGGAAGAACAGGCTTTGTTTCTGGGGGACAACATTTTCCGATGGACTATTTTGATTACGGGAGAGTTTAATGAGACGTTAGTAAAACGCTGCTGCTGGATGATTGTGATTAATGTCGTTATGTGTTTTCACAAATCAATAATGTTGGTCACCGTGTTAACACTGTCATAACATTATGTATGTGTTCTGCCCGTAATCAAAATAGTCCATCGGAAAATGTTGTCACATTACATTACACATACATAATGTTATGACAGTGTTAACACGGTGACCAACATTATTGATTTGTGAAAACACATAACGACATTAATCACAATCATCCAGCAGCAGCGTTTTACTAACGTCTCATTAAACTCTCCCGTAATCAAAATAGTCCGTCAGAAAATATTGTCCCCCGGAAACAAAGCCTGTTCTTCCGACTGCTGGCCACTTCCGTTGTGGGTTAACTTCTGTTGTGGCGTTTGCATTTGCGTTGTGGCTTTTGCGGTTGTGTTTTGACTTGATGATAAAGTATTTGTCACTGTCTTACTTCCATAAGTAGGGAATTAAACACATGCTGGGAACACATTTTACTTATGTTTAATCACACTTTTCTCCGCACATGAGGACATTATTCACATGACAACAGCCAAAGCACAGGCGTAATTAAAAACACTAATGATGTCTGCTTTCCATTAAGATGTTCCAGCTCCACCTCCCTAGTGATGCGTGTGCTCCCCCTCAGGCATCGTTTTTGTGGACAATCTAATTGAGTAGAGCATTTGTTAAAGTGATTAGCGTCTAAGTGAAAATATCTGCTAAAAAAGGTCAAATGTTAGCATGTTACTCTTGAAAATGAAAGGTGTAGCTGACATAGATAAGCTCACAATGCCTGCAGATCTTTAGGTGTTGGTGATAAAGCAGCATTCCTATTGTAACTAATACAGAAGAAGCACAGAGTAGTTTGTACTTCTATTAAACCTCTGAAACCCTAATGTTGTCCACATGTCTGTTTACTATTCCTTAAAGAAATTGACATTATCTGTCCTTTACTCCTGTACAAGAATGTTGTGAGACCTTTTAAATGCAGCCGTCATCATTAGTGTTATTAATCATACCCGTGTCTTTCCTGCTGTGAATACTAATAGATGAAATAATGGAACTTGTTTACATAATTGGTCACTTAATTGAAATCCTCTTTGCTGAAGTAGTAAATCACATGTACAGCCACTTGATCATTGTCCCACATACACATTTATACTGTTTATATCTTTGTGTATGTGTGTGTATATGTGTGTGTGTGTGTGTGTATATGTGCTCCAGTGTTGAAGCCTTTGGTCGAGGTGCTCAGCGATCCGGACTCCATAAACAGGATGCTGTTGTCTCAGCTGGAGCAGAGAGAGCAGCAGGCTGAGCAGCAGAAGAAAGCCTACACCTACGCTGCCTCCTATGAAGACTTCATCAAACTGATATCAACTTCCGCTGATGTCAATTTCCTCAAACAACTCAGGCAAGGCAGCAGCGGCACCCACGCCCATATATATATATTTATATACACTCCCAAAGCGCCTCATTAAGCTGAGGCCGTGTCTTTACTGACATATGCTTCCTTAAATGTACCATACTGTACACACACATGATAACCGACATGTTAACCAGACAGTATAACTGCTAATCTGTTTGATGTTGAGGAGTTGCCATGGGAACAGACAGTGTCTCTAGATCTTAATGCGGTGTGAACATGATGCTGCTATACTGTCTTGTTAGTCTGAGAAATACTGACTGTGTACTGACTAGTTGCTGAGAGATGTATTAGTTCTGTAAACATATCATACATTTTCATATGTTTACATGATGTATTTCACATTCTGCATGCTATAAATATACTGTACATTAAACATTCTATCATTGTGACACATCATACTCTAATTATGTCTTGTTTACTTCAGTGGCAATAATGATTTGTGTCCAAGTCGGTCCATTTGACTTATTAATTGATCATAACAACTGATAGATTTTTCTCCTCTCCATGTCTTTGTAGGTATCAGATTGTGGTAGAGATTATTCATGCCACCACCATCAGCAGTCTCCCTCAGCTCAAGAAGCAGAAAGGTACAGACACACATTTCACCTCATGAGATAAAAGACGGAAAGAAAATTCAAGCCCAGCATTGTTCCAATTTAAAATCCACTTCAGCTGAACAGTTAGCTCATGTTCTGTTGATATGCTACGTAGGTGTAGAATACAACGGGGCAGTTCTTCACTTTTCTTGTTGGTGCAGCAGCTCTCGGAGAGCCGAGTGGTCTGACGTGACCTTTTAATCTGTGTCAGTCACTTTCTGTGTAGCCTGTAGACACTGAGTTTATCCTCCTGTCAAAGTACGTTAAAGACCAAGAACTGACAATGAAAACTGGACTTTAAATTCAAGGTGCAGGACAGCTAGTTTCAGGGTTCTCCCAACTTGAACATAGTAAGGGGAGAGAGAAACAATGTAGGGGGAGAACAAATGCACAACCTTTCTAGGGGAAACTGGGTGAATGCTCCCCCAGAAATCTAAAAAAAATCTGCAACCTCTGTAAGAGCATTTCCTGCATTTTCAGCCCATTTAAGTCCATAAAAGAAATACAAAAATCACTCTCAAGCAAGGCCATTCCAAGATTTTTTTTTCCTCTTCCCAAACGTCTCCAACATGTTCCATAACACTGCAAAGCCAAATATAAAAAGTGAAGAATTCTCCAAGTCAAAAATTAGGTGACGTAAATATATCAGATAATATAAATATCAAATATATCCTATCGTTTAATATGACAATTAAAATACAAAGTAACTAAATTTCATAGTCATCAATTTAAATGTCAAAATCTTCAACGTATTCAGCTGCCTCTCTCTCATCGAGCATTCCCATGTTCTAAAGTGCTGCCTGTGTCTGCTCCATCCAATTGAGTACTGCTTCTGTGCAAACTTGGGTCTCTCCTCGAGGAGAAACGCTGCATGATCGTACGAGTGAAAATGGCCCCCCTGGCCGCCGACGGTGACTAACCGGAGAAAATCACTGGTCGCCGGCCCTGGGAGAACCCTGTAGTTTGCTCTAATGTGAACATTCAAACATGCTTACAACACCAACATGCCAGTGTTTAGTAGATCGTCTTCATCATTTTTCTTTTTACATTGTTTTTGTAGGCATCAGCTTGATGGAATTGTATAGTTATTGTGTGCAGTTACACTGGCTGTTTAAGTTTTGATATGTTTTTGCATCATGCAGTGAGCTGAATGTCACATCTTAGATAGAAAGATAGACTGATGACTAACTGAAGTATGTAAACCAGTTTGAGTCAGTGCATGATTTCTGTCCATGAAATATTGCCTGAAACTAATGATTCTCAGTCAGAACTGGAATAATATCCAATAAATACACTCACACATACGCTAGCTGGTGTGCTTTGCTAGAAATACCTTTTCATTGTACAGGAGCATGTAGCAGCTTATTCTTGATGGATCAGTGGCTGCACACCAGGTGTCTGTGCTGTTGTCTGTTTCTGTGTGACCTGAGCTGGATCTAACTTCCCTTCATCCTCCACGTTCCCTCTCTTAGAACGGAAAGGCAAAGAGTCAGCAGCTATGAAGGCCGACCTGCTGAGGGCCAGAGATATGAAGCGATACATCAATCAGCTGACTGTTGCTAAGAAACAATGTGAAAAACGGATACGCCTGCTTGGTGGACCAAACTATGAGAACAGTGAGGAGGGAGGAGCTGATGACAGCGATGAGCCTCAAAGTCAAAAGGTAAGAAGAGCCTTTTAAGATTGCCAAGATTGGATAAAATGTGCTCCATGTAGCTTCATGATGTTTTTGTTCTCTCTGCTCTCCTCGTCCAGATTCTCCAGTTTGATGACATTATGTGTAATCCAGGCTACAGAGAGCATTTCAGAGTTTACATGGAGAGAGTCGATAAGAGAGCTCTGATAAGCTTCTGGGAACTGGTGGAAACATTGAAAACTGCCAACAAGGTAACCTGTCCACACACATTCCAGAGGGTTGAACTCAACATTGTTTCAAGTTCTGCTTTTAGAAATAAAAACAAAACAATCCTAAAACCTTCAGCATAGAACCTTTTCCCTGCCTTCTGCCAGTGAGAGTAATTGCACAAACACTGTCAACACGTGCTTCTGTCATGACCCAGCTCCAGGAAGGACAAAGAGGAGAGGACCACACATGATCAGAGAAACCAAACATAATTTAAGAAAACAAACTAAATATCTGGGTCAGTACTATCAGTAATGCAATGTGTGTGGATGAGTGGCAACTAATGTGTAAAAATGTATAAAACAAAAAAAAACCCATACAACAAAGTCCAGGCCCAGAGAGAGACCGAGTGGCTGATTCCAGTCAGCTTATAAAGCTGATGAACAACCAACACAGGTGTCAGCCATCAGCGGATGGACTTCTTGCTCTTCTCTAAAGGAGCCTGAACTCCAGCCAACCAAGACAGCCCAAACAGGAAGTTTAGGGGCTGTCACACTTATGACAAAGGCCTCACCCTTAATCACTTTGTTTTTTAGACTGTAATCCTGCCTCAGGTCCTTTTTCATCTGCAGAATTAGAAACTTAATTTCTTGGATGCTTCCTGGGTTTTTTCTTCTCTAGCCTTGACCATAATCCTGTTTGGTGTAGCATTCTCTATTGCCATCATGGTTCCCCTCTTCAGCCCTGGCAAACCAATAATTTGCAGCAGTGCAGAAATGTCACCACACACCCCAAATTTAAAACTCCAATCTCATGGGAAAGCAGAAAAAATTACCTGCTGCTGATAGACTTAAGTGGCATCGTGTGATCTCATCATGTTATGGATGTTTATTTATATGTAAAAGTCATACATTTAAGCTTTAAATTTCCTATTTTTTAAAATGACCTTCATCATGAGGAGAAAATGGGAATGCTTGATGACACCGAAACAGCAACAGTGTCCTCGCCGTGCCTTTCTGTCAGCTCCTTTTTCCGCCTCCCGAACCGTGTGCCGCTGGCCGGGGGTGTGTGCGAGTATTTAGATCTCAAAATTATTATCTGGCTACCACCACAACGACCAAATATTCAGATATTCGGGTCCAGCCCTAAAAGAGAGTAGTGGAATGACATGTAATAAATGTTCCCCAGCTGCTAGTCAAACCAGGGACTCACTGCTTAGGGCTTTTGCACCCTAACCAATCAGCTGCCGGGTCACTTCAAGTGTAACTTTCAGTCTGGTTGCCTGGAGCAATTATGAGATGCTTCCGAATAGCTACACACTACTTTACTAAATGTCATTTGCACTGACAGTATTTCCAGTTAAATGTTAAGTGGATGTTTTTGTTCAGTGGAATGATGAGTGTTATACAGCGCATAACCATGGTGGATAAAATGACACAACTAAGTTCTTATTTGTTTGGTAATGTGTGTTTGACAGAATGAGGTGCCCCAAATCGTAGGGGAAATCTACCAGAAGTTCTTTGTGGAGAGCAGAGAGATTCCAGTCGAGAAGTTTCTCCTCAAGGAGATCCAGCAGAGTCTGGTGGGAAACAGAGGAACACAAGTATTTGTTCGACTTCAAGAACAGGTAAATGCTGCCTTTGTTACTATCTCAGTCTATATACTATTACAATACAATCACATCCTTAATTTTCACAGCATAGATACGTTTGACAATGACAGTAAAGCATTTCGGTTGCTCTTAAACATCATTTAGGTGGCTGAGACGATGAGAGAACGTTACTACCCCTCCTTCCTGGTTTCCGACCTCTACGATAGGCTGATCAGACGAGATGATCAGCACAGCCAATCGCGGTGTAGCACAGAAGAAAAGGAGGAAGGGGTCAGACACACATTAAACATAAATAACACACATGCACACACTTGTGAATATTCCTCTGTTTGATACTCACATTTGCCTTTGCATAGGTCTGTATATGTATGCTGTCACATGTCTTTATTGTCTTTATAAACATGTATCTCTCTGTGTGTAGTGTCAGGGTCTAGATGCAGGGGAGGAGGTTGGTGATGAGGGCAGTAAAGGAATCAATGAGCAGGCCAGCTACGCTGCCACCAAACTACGGCAACTCTATGACAAACTGGAATACAAGCGGCAGGCCCTGGGCTCTATCCAGAACGCACCCAAACCAGACAAAAAGGTAACAAAACACAAGCAGTTGTCCAAAAAACAGATCTCGGGGTCATTTCAAAGGTTCATAGCAGGATAATATAAAACTCACAATCACAATGTCAAAATTGGTGAAGCCCTTCAGAAGGGGGGTTTGTCTTTATTGCCCTGAAATGCCTCCCTGAGGGTAAAAGTTCAAAATGGTGGCTAAGAGCCGTGCTAGCATTAGCATCCGGTGGAATGTACACAGCAGTTACCAAGACAACGGTAAACTCACGCGGAAGGTACAAGGGCCTGCATTTAACCGTGATAAATTCCAGGTCTGCAGAGCAGTGTCTGTCGATAATAGTGGCGATACCACAAGATGGCGGCGCCATAATATTACCCTGAACTTGTCTGCGGTATCAGGATGTCGACTCTGTGGCTGACGTGAAATGTGAGAAACTGCTAAAAGCCCAAATATCTGTTCTTGTGAAGTCTTTTTGATCCGTGAAAGAAAATCCCAAATACTCATGACTCACCACATTGTTATTTGTCTTAATGTCATTCCTGCTAGTTAAAATCAGTCTCTTGTGTGTGTTTGTAGATAGTGAGCAAACTAAAGGAAGAAATCGGAGCCATGGAGAAAGAGCACAGTGAACTCCAGCAACACATCTCAAGGACTGACTGGTGGTGTGAAAACCTGGGCCACTGGACGGCTACTATTACCACTGCTGAGGTAACAATAATTCCATGTATTACAACAAATGGCAAATTTTGCTTACCTTAAGAGGGTAGCCACCTATTACTGATAACTCTTTCTATTTGATGTCAACATGGAGGATCGTCGGCTTGTCTCGTAAAGATATGTTTGGTTGGTTTTTAGTGTTAGATTTGTCTAAAACTTGTCCTCTTAGACTGAGGACCTATTTTGAGCCTGAACAGTTAGCTAACTTGCACGCAACTCTGAACTAAGAGCTGTTTCCATGGTATCAATAAGTTACACCAGCAGTCGAAAAGAAGGAAAACGTGGTTTTGGGGTAATATTATGGGAGTTATTCAAGACTCACTGGGACTTCACCATGTTTTTTTGTGTTGTAACATTCTTCATTTAATTTTCCTGGAGGAAGATGTTTCCTTCTGCAGCGAGGGGAGCTAAGGTCTGATGTGGTTGTTCTAAACAGCCATGTTTATAGTTAGAAAACATTAAGTTACCCACAATTCAGCATAAATTAGTCAACTTTGCGCAGCACATTTAGATGTCTGACTTAACTGTGACTGTTGGGTAGATAGAATTGAAACTATAGTGAAAACATATCTTTGTGAAACTGGCCCAAGGCAGTGCTCAGACTTTTAGAGCCCATTGTGTTTTTATGAAGAGGATGTCATGACACACGGTGACAACGATCTCTGTTTATACCGAAAATAAAAGAAAAACAACCATGGAACAAACTACCGACTCCAGCTCTCCCACAGGAGGACAGTACAAAAAGGCAGAGAATGTGCATTAACGGCGGATGTGGACCCAACAGCAGGGAGTGGTGCTGGGTTTATTACTGACTGGTCATTCATAATTCCTGGAGGCCTACTGGGCTATTACCTCTCCCAAAACAAACAATCTGATGAGCCCTCCCCAGTCCAAAAGTGACCTGTTGCCCCACATGGTTTTGGTGCAGTAACAGTGTTTACAACTGGCATTTCAAATCAGACGAGATAATAGTGTGTGACGGCAGGAAGCAGCCAGAGCACTGCAAGTTAGAAAATCAAAGTAAACACCATTACCAGAATGATAAACACCAACAAAGTGCATTAAGGACATTAAAACATCCAAAAAGACACACTCAAAGGAAAATAGTAAAATCATGACTCAACTAAACCAGCATGAACAAATGTCCCCAATGTATTTAGTACCCACCTTGTACATTAACTCATGAATCAAACTGCAGTGACTCAACCTTATTGGTCAGCCACAAATTACTGAAGCACCTGTGAGTCAAAGTGCAGGGCACCGGCAGCGTGGAGGAATCAGCCACAGCAATTTGCAGACCAGTTCTGGGATGTAGCGCAGAATATGGGTGGGAAAAAAAGATGCTACACATTCAGACATTCAGCTGTTAAATGTCAGGCACACCTGTAAGACCTGTGAAAATATTTCGTTGTACTTGACAGATTTTTGGTTGCCCTGCAGAGTGTGCAGGGATCTTTTAACAGCAAAGAACAGGCTGCCTCCAGGCCACACTGAATAAATAAGAAGGGAAAGCGGAACAAATTCTAGTATACAGTTGTGAAAGCAAATCAGACACAAGCCATACAGCACAGACATTTTCCATATTCGGTACTTAAACTGAGATAACAAATAGGTACACAACACACTGGTTAATTATTTTTACTGTTGAGGTCATTTTCTTTCCCACTGTCTTGTGACTTGCTAACTGAATAGAGACATGATTTCATGGCCTCAAGGAAAGTGTAATGGTGCTAAATTCAGTGCAGCAACACGTGCAGGCACACAGCTAACGTAGTGTGGAGCCACTAAGACACTCGTTTGTTTAACTGTGTTTGTGTTTCAGGCTACAGAGGAAGGTGGGGAGACTGTCGCTTCTTACAGTGTGTGCGTTAGCCTGGTAGAAGGAGAAGAAACGGCTAACAGTCGCTGGATAGTCCAGAGGAAACTCACTGAATTCCAGATGCTGCACCGCAAACTCACAGAGGTAACACAACACTGAAGCTGCAGTAAGCAGATAGACCCCCAGCAGGGTTTATTCTGGCTCAGAATGGACTTTTGGGATAGACTATACATGATATTAATCATGATTTGGCCATGTACATGTAAAGGGAATGAGTCTGTAGTCTGTAAAAAAACAACAACAACTGTTGCCTTGATGTTTTAATGCTTCACCTCCTCTACATTGGATCACATTGTGTGTCACTGCAGCACTGGCTCCCTCTACAGCACTGCAGTAGAAAGACTGGAAAAATGATTTGATGATGGATTTATTGAAACTACACACCACTAAAAGCAAAGACTGGAGTCCGTTTGAAGCATTTCCAGCCTAATCTCTGTGATTAAATGAGTTCCCTGTACCACAATACATTGGTTTGATTGATTATGATGGCATTGAGATCTGGACAGTTGCCTGCTTTTTGTCAGAGTCTATTTTATAGAAATGCAAACTAACAAGAGTAAACAAAATATTTGTTTACAAAATGTGACAGGCCTCCCATTATTGTAAAATCACAGTTTAAACTCTGTTTCTCCTCCACAGTGTTTTCCATCCTTGAAGAAACTCCAGTTACCGTCACTCAGCAAACTTCCCTTCAAGTCCATCGACCAGAAGTTCTTAGACAAAAGCAAAACGCAGCTCAATGCCTTTCTCCAGGTAAACAAGCAAACAGCACAAGCTTGGAACTCGATATTATACTGTAATGGATTTACGTGTCTTCATATCCTCAAGTAAATGCTTGTTTACTGGACCATAAATACACTTTGTCTGTGAAGATTCTCAGTTATCCTCGTAGTTTCAATCATAGCATCTGGACTTGGTTGAGTTAGATCCAAGACGTTCCACCTCTCATCCAAGTGTCTTCATCAGACTGGTTGGGAGTTCCAGATTTTTATACTCTTCAGGAGCCATTAACACTATTGAAGCTTTTGTCTGCAGGGTGAATAGTGAAGAGTATAAAATCTGGAACTCCCAACCATTCAGTTTAGAACTGATGAAGCCTCTTGGATGAGAGGTGAAACGTCTTGGATCTAACTCAACCAAGTCCAGATGCTACGATTGAAACTACGAGGATAAATACACTTTGTTTTTGTTTGTTTGTTTTTGTCTGATGTATTTCCACAGCCCAATCAGAGTTAATTTGAACAGATTTTGTGTGTGATGTTATTTACTACCAATAATTATATAAAAGTGGATACTGTTCTGATCATTGTTCATGTGTTTGAAGTCTCAGTGTTGGTGTGGTCAAGTGAATTCTGACAATTACCACCTGAAGTGATGATTTCAATGTGTCATCTTGTTCTCTCTTATTCATCCTTTACCTTTAAACTAGCTCATTTTAACCAGTTATTCAGCACTATAGCTAATTTCTACATTTTCAGGCTAGTTTGAGTCTCCTCATGTTCCACCTTGATAAATGAAGAAGTGGACCCTGGAGGGAACAGACTTGTGATTACACTGTCTCCTTGTGGTTTATAATGGCAGCTGCTGCTGATGTCCTCAGCTCTGTGTTTGTGTGTGTTGCAGCGTCTGCTGATGGATGAGCGGTTGTGCCAGTCAGAGGCTCTCTATGCGTTCCTCAGCCCGTCTCCGGAGCACCTCAAGGTACACCATTTCTCAGATTAGAATTTTTCATAAGACATGGATAATGTAACACGTGTAATTTGGAAAAAAATGATTCCTTTCTCAAAGCTACCACATATGATTTGTTATGTTTTGAAGCTCGACCCATCTCACATTCATCACAATGAGTATCTGGAATGACAGGTTTTGTTCATTCATACCAGATTGGGGAGCTGAGGCTTTAACATTCCTTCAGTAGACCGAATGATTAAAAATAGCTCCATGTAATGCATCGCCTCGGGATAACTGTGCACTCACTATATAGTCAGTTTCATTCACTCTTGAGCTTTTTTTTTCTTTTTTTTACTGGATCAGAGAATTAGGTTACATATTTATGTGGCACTGATTAGTATATAGAGTACAGAGCTTATGCAAATTAAGTAAGTTTATCAGCAGACACACTTTCAAAGTAAGACAAAAATGGCAGCCACTGATCATAACATTTCCCAATAGATCCTTTCAGTGTATATCAAATTTTTTCCAAATGCATATGACCCATAACCTCTTTCACCCAATAACCATATGTTGGAGGATGTGGATCTTTCCATTTATACAATATTAGCCTTTGAGCCAACAATGAGCAAAAAGCAATCATGCTGATTTGATGCCTGCTTAAGGGGGCATCCACAGAGACCACCCCGAATAAAGCAGTCCAAGGACAGGGGCGTACTGCTTTCCCACAAATGCTGGAAAAAGCCTCAGAGATGGATTGCCAATAACCAAAACGTTTTGGACAGGTCCAAAATGTGTGTAAAAGCGTAGCAGGAGTTTGTTTGCAGTGGTCACATGAAGGATCCAAGTCCAGCTTGATCTTAGACAACTTGTCTTTGGAGCAGTGCAGACAGTGTACCACTTTAAACTGAACCACAGCATGTCTAAGTGAGATCGAAGAAGAATGGATGTTCTGTATGACCTTTTGCCAAACTGAGTCCATTATGGTTTCATTCAGATCGGTTTCCCATTTCCGCTTAAGTTCATCCAGGCTGGTCTCATGGTATGAAGAGAGCAGAATATAAATCCTACTACTCTTGAGCTGTTTTTAAACCCAAAACGCGATGAAGCATTAGAACTTGATTATTGCTGCACTGGACCATCAGCCATGCCTTCCTGAACTGAGGTTTTATTGTTATTTCACCCTGTTAATTTAGCCTGCAGTAATGGGTAGTGATGAGTTACACCAGATATAATCTGTACAACACCAGATTATGAAGGCAGTTGACACCAGCTTATTATTGTATCTGCTCAGTTTCATATGTTTATAACTTTGTGCCGCTTTGAAGACAGAGCACAGTAAAAGCACTGACACAGTTGGTTCCCATAAGGGCCACTGATCATTGAATAAACACACCAATAACACCAGGAGATGTACAATAATGGTGATAATTTACCATTTCCAGAAAATTCTAATTTGAATTCATATGTTTATTTGTCACATACACAACAAGGTGCAGTGAAATGCTTTGAGCTCCAGCAATGCATACATTTAAAAATATTAGTTACAATAAGAATATATATATACATGATCAAAGGGTGTGCACCATGTATCAGATCCTATTAGAGTTCAGTAGGAGAACAACCTGTGGAAAGAAGCTCCTCCTCATTTGCTCCCTGTTGGCTTTCAGGCAACGATATCGCCTCCCTGGGGGCAGCAGAGAAAACCGGCTGTTGCTGGGATGGCTGGGCTCCTTTAAGATTTTCACAGCCCTTAATCTGCATCGCATGTTCTAGATGTCCTGCAGATCTAGGAGAGTGGTCCTGATGGTTCTCGCAGCTGAGCGCACCACCCTCTGGAGAGCCAAGTAGTCTTTTTTGTTGCAACTGCCCATCCAGGAGATGATACTCCCAGTCAGAATGCTCTCAACAGTACAGATGTAAAAGTTCTTGAGCACCCTGGAAGGGAGTTTAAAATCTCTCAAGCGTCTGAGGTGGAAAAGACGCTGCCGGGCCTTTGTCACCAAGCTCTTTATGTGGCAGGACCAGGGAAGGTCTTGTGTGATATGAACCCCTAAATATTTAAACAGCAGTGTTGTATTTTCCAGATGAGTGTGTCCATTGCATGTAGCACAATGAATAATAATATCTGGTTCCACGTTTGAAGGTGATGTCAATTCAGAAGAAATCGTCCTTCTCTCTGGCCTCCTTCCTGGAGAGGTTACCTGGAGATTTCTTCTCCCATACTGAGGTACACACTCATGGTAGAACAGCGCTGAATTGTGGACCAGTGTAGCCGTCATGCATCCTCATTTACATTGTGTGGTGCTGTTTTAAAGGAGGACGGTGACGAAGACAGCGACTTGTCAGATTACGGCGATGAAGTAGACGGACGGAAGGATGCTCTGGCTGAACCCTGCTTCATGCTCATAGGAGAGATCTTTGAACTCAGAGGAAGTGAGCACTTCACTGACTAAATCATGAACTTTAACTGCATCGAAATGAATTTGTCTGATCGATTTACTTCTCCTTCTGTCTGTCTGTCTGCTCAGTGTTTAAGTGGGTGAGGAAGACTCTAATTGCACTAGTCCAGGTGACATTTGGACGAACTATCAACAAGTAAGTACTAGTGTGTTGCCATTGGAGTCATTTTTATATATATAAAAAAAGCTCTTTAAATGAATAACAACTGAAAACTTGTTATTCATTTAAACAAAAACTTTGACTTTGTCTCATTTATTCACTATGATTCTGATGCCACATTGTAGAACAAGGGCCTTTTTTTAGCAAGTGTTATGGTTTTATGAATGGCAGTGTCTAGAAGGA
>OMNN01100453.1:0-13950 GCA_900302755.1 Chromis chromis | reverse complement strand
AGACGGCTATAAATGTTTGTACAGACATTCGTGGTGCCCAGAAGATGAGCCTTGATAACTTGAACTGCCATTTGCTGTTTTGAGTAAAATATCTCAAACAAATACTGGATTGATTCTTGTGAAATTTAGTATTTAAACTTATGTTCCCCTCATGAACAGTTAAACAAATCCTCATTCCTATCAGCTTTACTTTGTGTTTAGTGTTAATTAGCAGATATTTGCATGATAAGATACTAATTTGAACGAATAAACATGATAAACATTATACCACAAAGTTAACATGTTGACATTTATCTCAAAGCCCTTTGGTGCCTTTGCATAGCCGCACACAGCCTAGTATAGGCTTGTTGAAAGGCAACAAGCAGCCTACGAGCTAACAGTACATAAGAGACCACCTGGTAGGAGTTATCTTATTGACAGATGTGAGACTGGTTCTGGAGACTGGGTGTTTTTATTTACTCATTTGGTTGTGCCTTACATTGTAACTATGTGATCACTTACGTTTATTGTATATTCGTCTGAGATCAAAACCTTGATGTTAACATCTTCTGTGCTTTATTTTCAGACAGATCCGGGACACAGTAAACTGGATCTTCTGTGAGCAGATGTTGGTGTGTTACATCAGTGTGTTCAGGGACACCTTCTGGCCCAATGGCAAATTGGCACCACATGTAAAGGTCCGAACGGATTCTGAACGCAGCGAAACAAAGGAGCGGGCTCAACAGAAACTACTTGACAATATCCCAGGTAGTAATGAGTGCAGCCATGACGTGTAGATCTCAGAGGTACCATATTGTGCCCCTTTGCAGCAAATGAATGAAAGTTTCACATGTCCCCAGAATGTCTCAATTTTCAGTTCAAAACACATAAATAATGCTTCCTTTCACCATGACTGCATAACCTCTGGTTTTATTCATGTTCTAAAGAAGAATCTGGCTGCGTTCCAAATCACATACTTTGTCATTGTACTTTAAGCAGTACTACAACTGCCCTACAAAGTACATGGTGTATAGTGCAGCATGCACACAACTGGGACAGACTACTTTGTCACAATAATGTGCTTTAAACTTTGACCATCGCAGTCTGTAGTGAGAAATGAGCTGTCATGTGTCTGTGTGCTTTCAGCAGCTAAACTCATTTATACTCCTGCGAGACACCGTGACATTACATATATAACGTAACTGTGCAGAGGATTGTGGGTCAGAATGGCCAGAAAAGCATGCGGGATTGTAGTCTGCAAAATCTGACCTGGCGTTTTTTTAAGCATATTACATTTGATATACTATGTACTGGGACACGCTAAATCTTTATCTGGCATACTATATAGTGTGTAAGTACTGATATTGGAAGGCTCCCTCGGTGTCTTCTCTGCTTACTGACTGACAGATGACAACACAACAGCGTGGCATTCTGTCTTCTCTGAGTAACAATGGTACAGGGAAATATTGCCTAATTCACAACTTGTCTATTGTTGTACACTTATGAGTATGGTGAGTTTTGTCAAACAACATTGTGGTTATAAAATCTACTGAGCAGAAGTCCTTGTAGTTTCAATCGTAGCATCTGGACTTGCTTGAGTTTCACCTTTCACCAAGAGGCTTCATCAGTTATAGGCTGACTGGTTGGGAGTTCCAGATTTTTATACTCTTCAGGAGGGGGAGGCTTGCAACATCACCTCTCACCAGTATGCAATGCAGTTTTACATTCTCTACCCAGGAAGAACAGAACCCATTCACTCCTGGCCACAAAGGGCCCTAACGAACCCCGTTGTGAGAGTGAAGGACCTAACGACTCGCATAATGAGGGAGGGGCAACACACACCCAGCAGACTGGAGCTTCAATAGTGTTAATGGCTATAAAAATCTGGAACTCCCAACCAGTCAGTTTAGAACTGATGAAGCCTCTTGGATGAGAGGTGAAATGTCTTCAACAAACTCAAGCAAGTCCAGATGCTACGATTGAAACTACGAGGATAACCATGACCTGGATGACTGAGAATCTTCAGACATACTGAGCAGAAACTGAGAAATGGCTCTGAAGTGAGCTAGTTAACATGTTGTCTTGATGGGCTGCATTTCAGTCATTTTATACTTGTTCCATTGTCTGACGACAGAAACAGAACAATACGTAAATGGGAACAGCTTCGTTGGGAATTCGGTCGTACTGAAATGGAGAACATTTGAGCACAGAGAGCAGGAGAAGAGCAAACAAATGTGAATACTGGCTAAGTTTAGGTTGCGTTGAAGCACAAAAGGTGAAATGAAAACATATAAATCTATTCAGTCCTTGTTTGTTTTAAAACGGTTTTAAAGTTTCCAGAATTTCTAAATGTCCCTTAGCATTGCAGTTTTCCACAATACTCTGTCCTGTGGACATATGATCAAAAATCGTGGTAACGTTAGCCACATTTGCTGCACAACATGCTAACACTGAGGATTTTCCTATTGTTGTTGTGACATTACCACATATTGCCATTGCAATAAAAGTAATCCACTGTGACTTCAGATGCTGGGAGTGCATGAAGACTCTTGTGTTCACTCCTGCAGCCAAGAGCAGGACATTTGCTGTGTTTTATAATGTCTCAGCCACAAGTAGAGTTAGCAGAAACTGGTTTAGAAAGTAAATAATCCTAATGGACAGGCAGGAGCTCTTTCTGAATGTCTGAATGCAGGGTTTTCTACATGGAAGCTGGATGAATTTTTTGCAGCCTTGTGAAGCTGGAAGTCGTAGCGTTAAGTTTTTACACCTTTGAGTTTGTAAAACATCCAAAACACAATATAAACAGACTTTCAGAATATGAGGCTTTAAACTTGCCTGTACTTTGCTGTATTTAAGTGATTTGTTGTAATATTATCACAAATATCTGCAGTCTGCTTCAAAAACCTTTTGTGTCTCAGCATTATCTGTTTTTCTGTTTTTTGATCAGATGCACTCACCAATCTAGTTGGCCAGCAGAATGCCCGCTATGGAATCATCAAGATCTTCAATGCTCTGCAGGAGGCTAGTGCCAACAAACATCTCCTCTATGTACGAATAACAGATAATGTCAAACATCATCTTTGTCATGAAACCAGATTTCATTATTATATAATATATAACTACAGCCACTAACTTTGTTTTGTCTCACGGTCTTTTTAGGTGTTGATGGAAATGTTACTCAAGGAGCTGTGTCCTGAACTCAGAGCAGAGGTGGACAACATCTGAACACACAAATCAACACACATACTGAGTCTTTGACTAAGACTGAGGCTCCGCTGGTTCATCTTTCAGGCCTTTCTGTAGCTGACCAATCATAAACTGCCACGCGAGACAGCGAGATGGTCTTTGGGTTAAATCTCAGGCAGAAAGCAGCTGTGTTGGTCAGAGCTGAGACACACTGATTCAGTTATTTTGCAGCGAGATGTTGAAGAGCTGATCTGACACTTGGCTGGTGGTCGACTTTGTTGTGGTGCAGATCTAAACCTGCCTGTCTGAACAGGGAGAAACAAGATGGGAATTAGATTTCTTCCTATCTAGACAGCATCCTGACTGAACTGACTACATTTGTACCAGAACACCCACGTTCACTAAAGAACAAATTGTATTTTTGACATTATGTGACACACGTCTCTGTTTTGTTTTCCTCAATAGCACTGAAATACCAGATCTGTGCCAGAACAAATTGAAACAATGTTTTGTTCCAGTGTAAATCATGGCTGTCTAGTAAATGACTTGATTGTTTGGACAATTTCTAGAGCAGATAATCTGCAGAGTTGATTAAATACAACGACGGCTGACGTTCAGACTTTCTGTTGCTCTCTAAAGGCAGCCGGTGTTCGTCATCGACCACGGACCTCTGAACATTCCTTCCACACACAACCTGAGCAACAACATTTGTGTTCTGTGATTCTTGTTAAGGCTTATAATTGTGCAATATAATGTCATGTAAAAGTCATTGTGATGATTTTATTTATGATTATTCTTGATAGATTTTATTTTTACCAAAAATTGTTTAGAGAGCGTTTATATAAGCAATAAATTGCAAAGTAAAAGTTGTGTGTTGTTTGTATTTGTTCAAATGTTTTATTAAGTAGAATGAATTGAGAGTTGAATATTATCATAAATATTCAACATATAAATGCAGATCACTGACATTTGATCACTGATATAAGCTTACCAGGTTACAGCTTTGATTACATCTGACTTTAAATTCAGAATGGGCAAAAACAGGCAATTCAGTTAAATTCATTTACCAAGTTAAAACAGCTTTGGTGGAATACACATGAAATTTGCTGGGGTGGGGGGAGTCTGAGTTATTATTTATCGGTTTATCCTGACTTGTATGTATTTGTATGTATATATACACATATATGCAACTATTTGCTTCTTTTTATATGATTTAGTTTTTACAACTCTCTCACGGGTTGAATAAGATGAAATAGACGGAATATTTGGGATTAAAAAAGTATAAGACCCTACGTGGGCGGCTGTGGCTCAGGTGGTAGAGCGGGTTGTCCACTGATCATAAGGTTGGCGGTTTGATCCCCGGCCCCTCCGCATGCCGAAGTGTCCCTGGGCAAGACACTGAACCCCAAGTTGCCTCCAATGGCAGGCAGGCACCTTGCATGGAAGTCTGTCGCCATTGGTGTGAGAATGTTTGAATGCAAAACACATTGTAAAGCACCGTGAGTACCACTAAGGTAGAAAGGCGATATATAAGTGCAGACCATTTACCATTTACCTGCCCTTACAATAACCTTAGACTACCTCCATTCAACAGTAATAAAATGAATATTAAAATTACCAGACTAAATACATTGTTCCTGCAGCCCTGTATGTATTTTGCACAGATAAAAAAATAACTTTTTCTTAATATGTTGCATATAATAGTGTAAAGTCAACAGCAATAAATACATCACCATTTTGCCATATTTGCTGTGGCATTCAGGTACATTGATGTGATACAGGAAGAACTTGGTTTTTAAAAACTGCATCTGAAAGCGTTCTGGGCTGCTATTATTTTTTTTTCCGCCATAAAACAACATGGGGAAAGGTCTTTTTCCTCTGACATGAATGCAACATGTGTTCCCTACAGGGTGGGTTCCCTCTCAGGGGGCAGTGGGTGTGAGCTGTTTCTTCACCTCCTTAACGAGCCATGCTACACAGCTGAGCCCTGATCTGTCAAGCTGGAGGCAACAGACCAGAAGTGCAGCACTTTGCTATCAAAATAAAGGTGTGTCATTGATGAGGGAAAATACTGGCTCACAAAACCAAAACACAATTTGTCCTTTGATAGTGGGAAAAATTACATCAATCAAGTATAGACATACACTTAATATATGTTCATATAACTGTTAGAAATTGCAAATGCGACTGAACTGGTTTGGTACTGGTTATTTTTTCTGTCAGTTAGAAAAGACAATTAGGTGAACAGAGTGTAACGTGTTAGGACTCTAGCCAACAGTGATGGAAGAAGTATTGAAATACTTTACTTAAGAAAAGTACCAATGCTGTGATGTAAAAATGATGTATAAATACAAGTAAAAATCCTGTATGAAAAGTCCTACCTGAGAAAAAGTACAGCAACATGTAGTTAAAGTAATAAAGTCAGAGTCCTGGTTTGGTCCCACTGACTGATGTTATTATTATATATGAAATCATCACATTCTTAATCGTGAAGCATCAGTGTGTCAACAGCATGTTACTGTTGTAGCTGCTGCAGCTCATCAGTACTTTTGGGTCTAGTGTTTCTCCTTTTCCTTTTGACAATACCCCACAGATTCTCTATAGGGTTCAGGTCAGGTGAGTTGGTACAAGCAATCAAGCACAGTAATATCATGGTCAGCAAACCATTTGGTAGTGGGATAACGTGGTGCAGCATCCGGGGAGCAGTCAGGGGTTAGGGGCCTTGCTCAAGGGCCCACAGTGGTGGTGACTGGGACAAGTGGTCACTCTCACTTTCCTGCCTCAACCTCTTGCCAGTCCAGGGACTTGAACCGGCGACCCACCGGTTACAAGTTGGCTTCACAAACCACTAGGCCACCACTGCCCCTGATTGAAAATTGGGGTAAACAGGACATCACATTGTTTGTCATTATATGATAGTATTTTAGCACATATTACCCATGATTAAGTGATACTGTCTGCAATAACCCTCAGAGAGTGAACTAAACTGATAGATTGCTGTATCTGTGAAGATGAAGAGGAAGAGCAAACAGCTGCTTTTAATGAAATACATTTATTTTTGATTAATTACCTTGGTAAAGAAAGTAATCAAAAAGAAATCAGCTGTAATAGGTTGCATTACTCTGATGAAATAGTAAAAGTTAACTGAAATGCTTTCAGCTGTGCAGAGAAACACTATTTTATTTTGACACTCTAAACCGGAAATAGATCACTTCCATAGCACACTTGTTAGTGATATTGATCTTAAAGGAAACGACAAAGACGCCGCCAAGCTAACAAACACTGCCTGTCGTTCAAAGCCCGCTCACTGGTAGGTTTTATTGGATTCTATCGGTAATAATGCTGAGCTGCAACAGAAACATAACGCTAGCAGGGGAATAAGCTAGCTAGTTATTAGCTAATATTAGCCTTCCTGTGTTTTTCGGTCTCACTGGCTTTACTTTGCTCTCCTCTTTGGTTAAAGCTAACACACTAGCAGACGTTAGCTGTGTTTTACTTTAAACTAAGTCAACATTCACTGTCGGTAAAATATGCTAGGGTTATAATAGTTGTCGCACTGTTTGGAAAATACGTTGTTATGTTGTTTGCGGCTAAGCTAATACAGTTAAGCGGGTTAATGCTATCTGTTAGGAATGTGACGCTGCTCGCTGTGGTTGCTTGACAACGGACAGTTAAAGAGACAGTACAGATTCCCCCGGTAACGGGTGACACCGTGTAGATGGAGTTGATGTCAATCACAGCTTCGGCGGTTGTTTTCACATGTGCTCTCTCCTGTCAGCTACAATGGCAGGTTGTACTACAAGATGTTTTCTGTAACTTGGAGAAATGGAGATGGACGACGAGCTGGAGAACTTCATCAGGGAGCGCAAGGCCAGAGTGGCTGAAGACAAGGCCAGCTTACAGCAAGACCCCCCGTACATGGAAATAAAGGTGTGCCCGGTTCTTCCTCCTCAGCTGGGTCACCTCTTACACAGACATTCATTTTGTTAGATTTTCGTACATACAGTTGTGAACAAACTTGTCAAGACCATGCAAATCATGGCAGTCTGGAGTTTTCAGTGAGTCCTATGACTCTTTTCTATGAAGGAATCATTGAAACACGTGTCTTTGTCACTAAATAACAGTCATGCATTTAGTTTCTTTCTAGATTTATTATAGGTCTTCTGGAAAAATGAGAAAATCTGCTGGGTCAAAAATATACATAGATGACAGCCACTTTGAATTATCAGTTTCATTTGGAACGTTTCTTATGTGGTAAAGGCACCCAAAATAGGTTTCTACTTGGATGGCATTCAGATCTGGCTTTGCACTCATACAGAGCTTTGTGATGCTGACTTTAATGGTTAAACATACACTATATTGCCAAAAGTATTGGCCCACCCCTCCAAATAACTGAATTCAGGTGTTCCAATCACTTCCATGACCACAGGTGTATAAAATCCAGCACCTCGGCATGCAGACTGCTTCTACGAACATTTGTGAAAGAATGGGTCGCTCTCAGCTCAGTGAATTCAGGCGTGGTACCGTGATAGGTTGCCAGTGCACAAAGCAAGGTCAGTAAAGACATGGATGAGCCAGTTTGGTGTGGAGGAACTTGACTGGTCTGCACAGAGTCCTGACCTCAACCTGATAGAACACCTTTGGGATGAATTAGAGTGGAGACTGAGAGCCAGGCCTTCTGGTACAACATCAGTGCCTGACCTCACAAATGCACTTCTGGAAGAAAAATTCACATAAACGCACTCCTAAACCTTGTGGAAAGCCTTCCCAGAAGAGTTGAGGCTGTTATAGCTGCAAAGGGTGGGCCAACTCAATATTAAACACTATGGATTAAGAATGGGATGTCATTAAAGCTCATGTGTATGTAAAGGCAGAGGGGCCAATACTTTTGGCAATATAGTGTATTACTTGTGCTGCTCTGTATATTAGCAAAAACTGCAAGACACTGCTAGTCTTTCTTTCTGTAGTCGAAATATTTTCATATACTTGATATTGTGTTTGTTTTTAAGTGTTTCTGTCCTGTTCTTCACTCATTTTGCTGTGCACATGTCAACAGAAAACAAATGCACTTGGTGTCTCTAAGGACTCTTAAGTCTGAGTAAATTATTTTTTTTCTTAGACAGACTTCTCTTGTAGATTAGTCATGGAAAATAAGAACCATGCAAGTTTTACTTTTGTATCAAGCAGCCAAAAAGGTTGTAGCATGACATGTTTGCGTTAAGTTGCCTCACTTCACATTGCACTCCTACGATGGACCGTTTCACATGTACTGTTGAGCCCTACGGTGCATCCAATTATCAGTAAAACGTGGTAAAATAAGCAACGTTGCATTGAATGTGTGGAGTGTCACCAGTATGCAATCAAAATAAGACATTACTTCACTTCTCAGTTCATTCAGCTCAAGTCCTTCACTTCACAGCCCTCCCCTGTCACTTCAGGTGTGCCCCAGGGCTCCGTCCTGAGGCCCCTCCTCTTCATCATCTACCTCTTCCCACTTGGCAATATTTTCCGCAAATTCGGTACCCAGTTTCACTGCTTCGTGGATGACACCCAGCTCTACCTTTCCACTAAACCCAACTACACTCTCCCTCCTCCCTCACCCACTGCCTCTCTGAAATCAAATCCTGGTTCACCTCCAACTTCCTCAAATTTAACAGCAACAAAACAGAACTTCTTCTTATCATCACCAAATCCACTCTATCTAAAGCCGACAGTTTGTCCCTCACCATTGACAGCTCCACAGTGTCCACCTCCCCTGAGGTTAAGAGTCTGGGTGTCATCCTCGACAGCTCACTTTCTTTCCACCATCACATTAATAACATAGCTCAGTCTGCACATTCCCATTTACATAACATCAATTGTCTCCGCCCCTCTCTCACCCCTCACACCACTGCTATCTTGGTTCACAGCCTCGTCACCTCCCGTATTGATTACTGTAACTCACTCCTCTTTGGTGCCCCTCACAAATCCCTCCATAAGCTCCAACTGGTCCAAAACTCATCACCAAAACCCCCTCCTTTCACCACATCAC
The DNA here is from genome assembly GCA_900302755.1 of Chromis chromis. Taxonomy (NCBI): domain Eukaryota; kingdom Metazoa; phylum Chordata; class Actinopteri; family Pomacentridae; genus Chromis; species Chromis chromis. The sequence continues at coordinate 4,754 of OMNN01100453.1, read as the reverse complement.
CCCCGTCCTCCAGCAGCTCCACTGGCTCACACATGCTTAAACTGATCAGAACTTACAAAATAATAATGATCCTGTTGTACATGTCTTAATCCATTCCTCTGTTTTTGACTGACAGGCAAAACCCTACAGAGCGTATGAATCCACTGTTAAGGAGAACATCCCTCCCAAGTCAACAACACAGGGAAAAGGTATAAAACATGGCCACATTTCTCCCCTTGAGTTTCTATTAAAGATGATTCTGTTTATGAAAATGAGCGAGTACATCAAAGTCTGTCAGTAATACCCGTGTGTTTTGCCAGATGAGAAATGTGTTTCAGGGGTTTGCTAACAGTGTCAGTTGTCTTGTTTTGGCATCTAACACTTCACCTTATGTCTCCATTAAAAATTTATGGGTGTGTTTTGTCAGAGGACAGTTGCAGTGTGGGTCTGCCCCTCGGTGTGGAGTACGAGAGGAAGAAGCAGAGGCTGCAGCATGAGCTCCGGATGGACTACAGGCGCTACATGGCTCAGGTGATTGTCACACGCTTGTTTACTTGTGTGTTTGTTTGTAGTACATGAGCTTGTAGGTCAGTTCAGGCTTCTGTTAAAGTTCTATTCTAATTGTACACTGAATTAAATTGTACCATGAGCTCATCTCAGGCCCAACTGTTCACTGTAATGAGACCTTTGACTGTTTTGCCAGTGCTAATTAACATTTTTAGACTGCATACGTTGTATCTGGCAAACAGTGCTTGTACTATTTAGAAGACCACCTAATGTGGTTATGAAATACATCAGCCTTTTTCAGTATTTTAGAAAACAATTGGTGGATCATTTGCAGCTGTCAGCATCCCATAATATGTGTTCAGGTGTCTGCAGCAACTTGTACAGTCTGGAAAAGTTGTTTGCCAGGTATTTGACTTAAAGATAATATCAGTCACAGGTAAATCACCTGAAACAGGTCAATGAGAAACCAACTGCAATGTGTAACTAGAAGCATAGAAACCCAACATGAAATGTGTTTTTTGATTTGTATATGTTGTTAATGACACTATGGAGAAAAGCTGTTATATGAATACACATATACCACACATGTCACAGTAAGAGCTTTGTGTTGGTGAAACCTCTCCCAGTATTAATGGTTATCATGGGTACATTTGAGGATCCAGTCCTTGAACTGAGGCCTAGTTTTTAGCTGCTAGATTTCTTAAGATTTTTTAGTCTTTTTTTCAATGTCTGCTACACAATCCACAATGCTGAAATCATGAGAGCATTTTATGTTACAGAAAAAACACTTTGAGCCTGGTGGGCCTGGACCTTTGATCCACCTGGATAACAGGAGCTCTGTCAAGGTAAATGTCTCTATTTAATTATCTTATTTGATCTTTGACTGGACAGAGCAGTTATGTTTTTATGCAGAATTTTGACTGTTTTACCAACAGTTAAATAATGTTACTGAATTCTTCATTTTCACTTGATGGCTGCCAAAATGGATGGCCTAGCAGACTTACATGAAAGGGCTAATTTACTCATTGATTCATTATGTAATGAATTATCTTGCGTCTGTTTGTTTTGCTAAAACATGCAGCCAGGGCCAGTTTAAACATTTAGCTAAAAGTAATGGATAAATAGTTGAAATAGATGGATAAATATTTGTACTATATTGATAAAAGTAATTAATAAATAGTTCAAATACTTAGCTAACGATAATAGATAAATGGGGGCAGTGGTGGCCTAGTGGTTTGTGAAGCAAACTTGTAACCGGTGGGTCACCGGTTCGAGCCCCAGACTGGCAAGAGGTTGAGGTGAGAAAGTGAGAGTGACCGCTTGTCCCAGTCACCACCACTGTGGGCCCTTGAGCAAGGCTCTTAACCCCTGACTGCTCCCCGGGCGCTGCACCGCGGCAACCCACTGCTCTTAGTATGTATAGTTAAGGCTAACTTTGAATAGGGGGATCAATAAAAGTTAGATTATTTATTTATTTACATGGCAGAAACATCCTGTGCTAGTAGTACTAATGTGTACGATGTCTAGCTTTACCTGTCAGACAGTAATTTGATTAGTTTCTGTACCCACTTGGCATTCATGCTTAAAATAGTCAATGAGGGCTTCACATCCTAACTTGAAAAAAATGCTGTCTCCTCTAGCAGCCCCTGCTTGAAGACCAGGCAGGTGTTGTGCCCAAACAGCGATCCTCCCTGCAGAGGGATGCAGCCACTCTAACAGAGGACAGTAGAGGGTTTCACAGGGGACTGTGCCTCACTGACTTGAAGAACCTCTGCCCCGAGGAGGACGAGGAGCAGCTGTCAGAAGTTCCCAGGCATCGTGACCGGCTGGGGAGGCCGGTGGAGCTGGAGTCAGAGGAGGAGGATTACTTCAAAGACGAGCTGGAGCTGATGGAAGGCAGAAGGCGCAGACCTGTGGGGGTTGAGGCCAATTATGAGATAACACGATCCACCAGGACCGATGGAAGGTAGCTGAGGGAATATTTCTTAGTATAGTACTTTATGTGGATGATAAAGGCATGCTGAATAGTAGCTGACTTGTTGTTTGTCCCTGTTTATCCTTATACTTCAGTGTGCTTGTATTTGGCTTTTTCAGGGAAAAGAACACAGTAGGTGTTGGCAGGGAGAGGAGGAGATGGAGAGCACTGACCAAAACTGAGGAAGCTGAGTTTACCACTGGTCTTATAATAGGTAAGAACAAGTTTCTGCATTTTGCAACTGAACAGTTTCTTTTACAGCATTTGATGCAAACCAGAAAAACATCATTGATCTCTGGAGGGAAATTGTTTTGTTATAGTTGCTCAACACACAGTAAGGAAAAGCGGAATAATGAGTAAAAAGTAAAAACAGAGGCTAAAGTTTGGTAATAATAATAATAAATGCACACAAATAGAAAATCATACAAATGAGTGATCAACAGTAATGCAAGGAAAGTGTCTTTGTAAATGTCTCCCTATTTCCTTACCACTCTCTGATTTATTCCTGGCTGCCCAAACTGGCTGAAAGCTGGCAATGGTATCGATTGGATGAATTCCATAATTCCATGGTGAAACAGGACAGAAACTTTTCCACATTAGCTACTTTCAGACATGCACGTCTCTCCGTTTTCCATTTTCATCATCAATATTTGTCCAAAAACATCACAGAGAGAGAGAGTTGCTCACATTTATGCACATGGAGCAACAGCAGTTTAGCACTTCAGACAAACATTAGAAATGCTTTTGAGACAAACTGTTCTCTTAAGGGAGATTTTCAAATCTTTTTAAACAGCACAGGCTTAACTTAACTGTCGATGAAACTACAGTCTCTTTCCAACTGTTGCCCCACTTTTTCAGGAGCAGCCGATACAGATGAGGCTTTGCAAAGGAGGAAGGACCGTTACAGACAGGAGCTGGAGGAGCAGATAGCTGAACAGCACCGGAACAAGAAGAGGTACGTTCTCAGTGATCGTAGCGTAGTGATGTCCAGTATAAAACCTCAATGTTTTAACATTTTAGGCACGCAGATAGGACTTGCAATGGCTGCAGAAATGATCGATGAAGCCTAAATTTCAGTTTTTCGAAAGATGCTGCATCAAATGCTGTATGTCAGTAAGTCACCATGTTCATGTTCTTGTTGCAGGGAAAAAGATTTGGAGTTAAAAGTTGCAGCAACAGGAGCAAACGACCCTGAGAAAAAGGTCAGCGGGCATCTGACAACCAATCCTCATTTAGTTTGGTATAGTATATTTATAGTGTACAGCATATTTGTTCTTAAGGTTTTATTTCCGTCTCTGTCCACATTCTAGCCGGACCGAATCAGACAGTTTGGACTGAGCAGGAGAAAAGATTCTCAGCATTTGGAGCCCTCACCAACAGGAGAGAGTGGATCATTGTCTAGAGCGCTAATCAATAATGACAAGACCGGTGTTAGACAAAGGGACCTGCCTCCTCCTGAGCAGCCCTATGTGGCCTTTCAGTCCCCAGTGCTGGAGTACAGCTCTGCCCTGAGCCTGGGAGGAGGTGGTCTGCCTCACAGCACCCAGCCTGTCGCCCCCTCTTTCCCCCCTGCAACAGACATCCCCAGGTATTCCTTAAACCTTATACCTAGGGTTGTATTTGTCCTGAACTATTCTGTACATGATGTTTAGTTCAGTATAAAATGCCTCAGTTCACTATGCCCTGTCTGACAAACTTTGTTTATGCCAACATACTTTTGTGGGTTTGTTTCGTCATTGCTCCAGTTGTCCATTAGCTGTAGCATGCTAGCAGGATTAGCCTTGAAAGCTGGATGATGTGTTAACTCACATTACATGTTGAGTTTTATCTGATATTCTGTAACTTCTGTGCTCATGGTGCACTGGTCGCTCAACCAAGTACACTTTTGTATAACTTCCGTGTGTCTGTATGAAGACACACACATGATTTGAATCCACAGCCGACTGTGAAATTCAGCCACTGTATAGAATCTTATAAACTGCAACTCCTTTGAAAGATGTTTGCAGGGTTTCATGAAAATCTTGAAGATAATAACTTTAAACTCTGTGGTTTTTTGGCTGAATATTTGTCGGATGACATTCTACCACAATATGGCTTCATCTTTATACCTGCAGAAAGACTCTGATTTGATTCGTGGTTCATTCTGTATTATATAACATAATGAATCGTGTTTTGTCCAACTTTGTCCCTCCAGAAATCCTCTGTTTCCTCCTCACCCTCCTTCTTCACTGAGTGAGATCTACAGAAGCCCGTATGGAGAACCGCATCACTACTACGGCACCAGAAACCTGCT
>OMNN01100448.1:0-10991 GCA_900302755.1 Chromis chromis | reverse complement strand
GTCATGTTCCTCAAGATGTTCCTGATTGGTTGATGTTGTTGCCATGTGGTGGGGGGCATTTTCCTGCGGGGGTAGGCCAGTGACATTTGGGATTTCCATTTGCATGAGGGTGTGTGCTTGTTCTGGGACAATGTTTATTTGGGTGTCTAAGTCTCATCAACATGGATGTTAAAATCCAAGGTTTTCCAGCAGAACATCACATAGTACCAATATGATCAATTTTATTCACTTCACCTGTCTGTAACCAGTCTTAAGTGACATTACAGAACATACACCGGTCAGCCACAACATTCTGACCACTGTCATGATAAGATAAGATAGTATGTGTTACATAACACTGTACGCCAAAACCACCAGACACAGAGACAGTTTCTTCCCCCAGGCCGTTACCCTGATGAACTCTCACTAGTCACAGAGACTCAGGAACCACTGCACAATAACCCACACTTATGCATATTTGCACTACTTGTACTACACTACCTCAATAACCCCGACACTTTGCACACACACACTGTAAATACTGCTAATCATAAAGGGCAGGTGATGCCTCGGACTGATCCATTGGCCTCATCGACTGTTGGACTCTTTATTAGTTTACTTACAACATTTCTTGTTTGTTTATCAATTCAATGAGCTCTGTAAAGCACTGTGAGACAACTGTGTTGTGATATTGGGCTATACAAATAAATTTAATTGAATTGAAAATAAAATTAAATTAAACTTCACTGGGGCTATTCACACATTACAGCAGTTAGATAAAAACAAAGCTTATTGCAAACGAGACAAAAAAAAATACATAAGTAGAAAAAAAAGATTAAAAAAAATAAAGATAATAATAAAGTCTATGCACACCTTGAACATGTACAGATATGGCATAATGGATAATTTACCTAGATTGTAGGACACGCTGTGTGGAACTGAAATTAGAAGTTATAAAGCGGTGAAATGTTCTAAAGGAAAAATCAGTGTTACATTATGTTATTGCACTTAAAGAACCTCTGACGACTGCTTCAAGACCTTCCAAATGCTCTTTATCGATTGCATTTATGCTGTTTAAATAGAGTTCTTTGTCCTTTTTGCTCCATTTTCCCCATACCTTGCTGTTGCATTCTCCTTTCACTTAAAAGCATTTTCTAAGAACTTAAATAACCACTTCTGTGCTCTTCTCTCTCTCTCTGGTTATGACAGTGAAATCATAACACCTTCACTGATATAAAAAGCCCAATTAAATCTCACTGTGTCAAAATCAGCATGTGTTGTTTCACATTAACTAATTACAACGCCTATGCATCAATTGCATATTTAACAGATATACAGAGGCAATTCAGCAGGAGTTCTTTTCTTGTGCTGCGAGGACCAAGTGACACATTGTCATGTCTCAGGATTGCAGCGGTACACCTGTAAATAAGTTTATCGTCCAGGCTGATGGACATCTGACCTTCGCAAGTAATGCAGCAGCCATCTGGAGTGCCGGAGTCCGAGCACTGTGATAGAAAAATTGCTACAGCCCCAACTAAAGTACTGATGTGAGAGTCTCTACAGGAAAGGAGAATGCTAGTCAAGATGGTTCTTGTTTTGACAACACAGCAGTATTGACTTTGCCAGTGAATTATGATGACCTCTGGTGTGGAGATGTCAGCCACACCAGCAGTGAGAGTTAAATCCTCCTCTGTTAGTTCCGCAGAGTTTGAAAAGTCAAGTCCCTGCAACTCCAGAACACAAAAATCAACAGAGAGGAGAGGCGCATCGGGGTCTCAGTGTTAAATACCTTTGCTGTGCCCTCGCAGTTCAAGTCGCTGGTGATTGTTTAACAGTTTTAACGGCATTTGAAAGGGCTTGTTTGTGATTAGATCCTCTTCATCTGTGGTGTATATTTATGTCACCCTTCACTCTGACACATTAGTGTGTCATTAAATATTCTAAAGGCCAGGAAAAACAACAACTGACGAGTCAAACATGAGCCGTGTCACACCGAGTGCTATGTTTATTATTAGTGTTTGTTTTGCATGGATTCCCAAGACCTGTTGCCGACTTGGAGCCCTGGGGGGGGGCAAAGCTTCGCCGCTGCAACATTTTCTGTGATTTTACACTTCACTTGACTGTACAGCTAACAGCAAGATAAAACAACACATCTATCTAAGGCCTGGGAGTCTGTTTCGTACCTATCATTTCTACCTCAAAGGACAACACGCCCATGAGGGAACGCCTCGATGATTACGATATAAATCGTGCCGGCGAGAGACCACATGAGGAGAGCAGAGAAATATGAAAGAGCGCAGTGTGTGTGTTTTAGGCCAGATATCAGTAAATCATGTGGGACCAAACAGAAATGAAGATTAATGGATGATTAATGGCTGTCCACGGTGAGGGAGCTGACTGTTTGGTGGGGCATGGAAGATAGGTTAAAGGATTAAGGAGAGGACCAGGTGGCACTTAGGCCCCTAGCAGACCTCTTTCTCCGGCCACACCAGTGCAGCAGCTTAAGAGCTCAGGGTACTCCCAACTTGAACATAGTAAGCGGAGAGAGAAACAATGTAGCCGCAGTTCGGGAGGCGGAAAAGGAGCCGACAGAAAGAAATGGCGAGGACATGCTAACGCTGTCGGACTCCGACGAGACGATGAACACCCTGAGGAGCAACATCGAAGTGCCAAGCGGGAGATGGAGCAGTATTTTTGCGGACTCCAGTAAAGTCGTCCGTCCGTCCGTACCCCCATCCCCCGCCGCACGTGCTTACCGCCGCCACACAAGCGAATATTCGGATATTCGTCATTAATTGGACCCAAATATCCAGAGCACAGAAATTGCCGGACCAGTCCTAGGTAGCCGGCGTCATCAAGGTGACTAGCCGGAGAAAATCGCTGGTCGCCGGAGAACCAGGGTTCTCCAAAGTTAGCCGGCGAACGGCAATTTTCTCCGTTTAGTCCGCTGGTTCCTTACAGCTGGTCCGGCAATTTCTGTGGTCCGGATATTCGGGTCCAATTAATGACGAATATCCGAATATTCACCTCGTGCGGCGGTGAGACGGGGGGGTGTCACGGACGGACGGACGACTTTACTAGAGTCCGCAAAATTGACTCTGGTAAAGTCGTCCATCCGTCCGTACCCGCACCCCCCCGCCACCGCTGCCGCCTCACGAGCGGATATTCGGATATTCGTCATTAATTTGACCCGAATATCCGGACCACAGAAATAGCCGGACCAGCCAGTCAATAGTGACTATCCAGAGAAAATGGCCAGTCGCCGGCCCTTTGGGAGAACCCTGAGAGCTATTCTGATTAGCAGTGGCATGGGGCTGCTTACACTGTAAATGTAAATGCTGCAGCCCGATCTCACTGGGTTACTGCACTTGTTAGTTTTCTCTTGCCTGCAGCGTGGTGGAAGTTTGCATATTAAAGTTTAGTTTCAGCTTGTTTAGATTCATATTGCTTCAGAGTTAACTTTCTCCCCAGCAGCTGAGACAAAAGAGAACACTGTCCATCAATAACCCTCACGCCCTTACAAGGATTTCCAGACAAGAAAACTCTTGTCATATTGATTGTTTTCTCTTCATACTTATCATATTTCATTCTGTCTCACGTTTCCACAGAGTTAATATTCCTACTACAGGATGACAGATTGTACGGGGCTTCTTTTTTATCTCTCTCACACACTGAAGTCAAGCAGAGCAGCAGAATAATAAAAAAGACAGTTCATAATATCAGTCATTGTGAATCACAGTTTCTGAGCGTATCCGTGGAATCTCGGTACTAAAACGCGGACGTCTCTTCACAGGCAATAAATATTTCTGTAAAGTACTCAGGATCTCCCACTCACTGAATATATCTTTCTTTCTTGTGTGAAATAAAGCTTTCACACTGTAACTCTTTAGGCAATTTCTTCTCCCAGTCAGTACTTTGTGCTGAATATGCCGACTGTGAATAGAAATACAGTATTGGCTGGGACAAGTGCAGGACGACCCGTGGTAAATGTGTTCATGGTTTTTGATTTATCAACCATAATGATGACTGAAATAACGGTAGCTCTGGGCTTTAGTTCTACGAATGATTACTGGGGGGTAAGCAGCTCTGTAGGTAGACATCTCATTAGTTGATTTCAGCTACAGAGCCGGCGAGAACAACAAATAACCTGGGTAAATAACATTATGACTGATAGACTGACAAAGAAAAAGGAGGTCTAACGTGCTATAATCCTCGTAGTGGACTTGTTTGAGTTAGCTCGAAGACGTTTCACCTCTCATCCAAGAGGCTTCATCAGTTCTAAACTGACTGGTTGGGAGTTCCAGATTTTATATTGTTCAGGATCCATTAACACTATTGAAACTCCAGTCTGCTGGGTGAGTGTTTCCCCTCCCACATTATGCGAGTTGTTCGGTCCTTCCCTCTCACAATGGGATTCGTTAGGGGCCTTTGTGACCAGGTGTGAACGGTGCCAATGATCAAACATCAGCCTGCTACACAACACAACAGGAAGCACAAACAGTAAACAGACCACATTAGCTTCCCTGCTAAAGTCTCCGTCCTATCTAACTTACAAACATGAGCGCACGTCTCGTCCTGAACCTTCAGCTTGGTGAATGAGCCACTGAACAACAGTAAAAGTACACTGCTATCATCCGTCTGCAGACTAGATAAAGAGCTGGAATTGCTTTTTCGGTGAAATATTTGCTGCTCAGTATTTCATAGCTTGGTTCCAGTGTGTGTAGCATTTTTCAAAACCCTTCATTTTTGACCACACTGTACGGGCGGAGGTCCTTGCAAATGAACCCAGCGATGGACGTTGTAATGCTGGCAGCCCTCTGGGACAATAAAGGAAGCTTTGCTTTAATCATTGTATGAACGGCTGCAGGCTGACCTTAAACGTTAGCTGCATCAGTCGCTTTATTGGCGAGGATGTCAGGATGGTGGAGTTGCAGGTGGGTTTGCATGTTCGTGGTGTTGCCTGTGTACTTTGTCATATGCAAGAACTGCCTCGCAAAAGTATAGTCTTTGTCCAGCTTCAATGGCTTACTTTAAAAAACTCATGAATCGCCTGAGATAAAGGAAGTAAAGGTTTTTTAAATACATTTTTCAGCTGACAGTTTCGACAGATCTCTTCCGTCTTCTTCAGAGCCGTCATCCATTTGTCCAGCTTGCTTGTTCCCTCAAAAAGCCCAGATGGGTCCACACTGTGGACTTAAACGTGGATGGGGCGTCTCTTACGGTAGCGTTGCTGTCCTCCATTATACCTGTACAAACTCTTCTTGGGCTAATTCATTTCCCTCAAGTCTCCCTCATTCATGTGATAAACGCCACCGCGTGGAGTCATTAAGTAGTGACGCTGGGGAAATGGCAGCTGGCAGGAGGATCTGGCAGGGTTTAGAGCGCCTTATTATATTAATAAAGTATCCATATTTGGCGCCAGCGTATCGATACTCATATCGCACGAGGACGGACGACAATATATCGCTGTATCCATATTTTGTCTCACCCCTACTGTAAACATCCTGAAACTATAACCAATACTTTTAAAAACACACTGGTGTTATTTTAAACTGCAAAGAGGGTTGAGATTTCAGTTAAACTTCAATACTTGTCACAAGTTTAATCAAATTTGAATGACAGGGTCGTCTGGGACCAGAGAAAACAACCTGTAAACATCAGTCATCAGGTTTTGATTCAAATAGAATGACTCGAAGACATGATACACTAAAGAAGAGAAGAAATCTCCCTGGTCAATCTCAGCAGGAAGTCTTGTTTTCGTGTAACATTGCTTATGATACGCAGAGAAAATAGGTTTTCAGGGCCTATAATAACAAATGTTGTTATTTCTGTGAGTTGACTTTCAAAATACAGACATGTTGATCTAATCCGTGCTTGTTGCCAGTTTTTCAGGAATATCGCCAGGCAGGAAGCATCATGGACACAAATCCTGTTATCTGAATCAATGACCAAGTCTGAGGTGGCGTCAGATCAGAGGTCTGGAACCAGCATCTGGAACCTCGCAGCACCACTGATGTTAAAAGACCAAAATAGTGATTCGCAAACATGTATTCACTTGTGCATGAGGCTGACGTGTAGAATTTTACTGCTAATTGCAACCTATAATTTGTTTTGTTTTTGCAGCTATCTATTTTGGCTTTGTCACTTGGGTATAGTGCAGCAGATCAGTGAAACTATCTTTCAAAATGTGATACAAGCATCAAACTTGGCACAAATACTCCTTTTTGAAAAAATACTCTGGCCACCTGAAATTCTAGATTTAATTTTGCGTATAAATTGCCTATTTTACCACAGATTCTCACTATAGTAACCGATTTAGTTGATCTTGGTGTTAAAAAGTAGGTTCTCAAGTATGAGGAATCCACAAATGCAATCTAAGATCTCTTTGGAGCTTCTTTCTACCATTTCTAGCCCAAAACTGAAAAATTAATAGGGAATACGGCATCTGCAATGATATGAAACGAAATGTTATTAAGAGTGATACATGTACATCTACAACACTTTACACTTTACATGTACAAATACAACATTTTCTCCCGCTAGTCACCTTGATGATGCCAGCTACCTAGGGTTGGTCAGGCAATTTCTGTGCTCTGGATATTGGGGTTGTGCGGTGGCGGGGGGTGGAGACTGATGGACGGACGGACGACTTTACTAAAGTACGCAAAATACTGCTCCATCTCCCGCTTGGCACTTCGACGACGGAACACCCTGAGGAGCAACATCGGAGTCCGACAGCATTAGCATGTCCTCGCCATTCCTATCTGTCGGCTCCTTTTCCACCTCCCAAACTGCAGCTACTTCGGGGGGGTGGGGGGTGGAAAGGTTGTGCACTCATTCTCCCCCAACATTGTTTCTCTCTCCCCTTATTATGTTCAAGTTGGGAGAACCCTGAACACGTATTTCTATTTAACCCTAACCCTAAGACCTACTGCACTACTATAGCATTATGTAGGTTAACCACAGTTCTGTCCTTTTTGATCCAAAGTCCCAAATAAGGTAAAAATAACCTTCTTAGTGATTCAGAAGTCCAAAAACCAGATTCTGCATGGTCTAAAATGTAGGATTCGATACCAGAATCATCCATATTGGGCAAGTCTGTGTATATTTACTGTGAAAAGTAATATTTCAGTATTGATTATGGCGGCCATCTTGAAAAAATGGCAGCCATCTTGAATTTCAGGTGGCCAGCATATTTTTTCAAAAAGGAACATTTGTGGGCACTCTGATGGCCTAATGGTTGTGTTATGTGACCCAAGTGCAGAGACGTAGCGGCTGTCCCAGGTTCGATTCCGACCTCGGGCGTTTACTGCATGTCCTTCTCCACTCTCTCCCGTTTCCGACTCTATCCACTGTCCTATCCAACAAAGGCATAAAAGGCCAAACATAAATCTTTAAAGAGTATTTGTGTCAAGTTTGCTGCTTGTATCACATTTTGAATGTGCTGCACTATTTGCAGTTTACCGAGTGATGATCCATTATTAATGCATCCCTAAGAAGCTTGTTGAATTGGTTGTTTAAATAGGAAAACTATGACACTGAACAGAAATATCAAAGGAATAAACTGTACATGCACCGGTACGTGTCACACATGCAGTTATAAATATTAAAGGCACGAGTTGTTGTCATTACACCCACTAGCTGTTTCTGAAGGTACACAAGCAGGGCACTTAAATGCTGCCTTAAACACCGCACGCTGGTGTTAAGTGGATGTTCAGTTTCAAATAATGAACTGTCCACATGGGAGCATTTAAAAATGGATCACATTGTAGTCGCATCAATTGCGGAGATGTGTTATCGCTGCGTTCAAGTGTTTACCACAATATGGTGATTCACAAACAGGGACCGTTCCTTAGCCATGACGAGCATCGCGGCCATAATAGCCTTTAATCTCTTTGTGTGAGGAAAAAATAAAGAAAACTCAAAAAAAAAATGCCATCATTGCTCAGAGTATCTGCTTCACAGAAAGCAGATGGAATACCTCTTGGTACATTGTGTTTCAAAGACTATTGTGAGATAGCAATTTCTCCTTCTAGGACAGAAAAAAAAACACACACACACTCCTGGAAAGGCCCAGGCTCTGCAACGGCAATTGTTACTATCATGTAATTATAATTCCAAACACAAGCCTGCAGTTTTAACAGAAAATAATGCGTGAAGACAACAGGTTTAATGTTTGTCTATATCAGTTGGAGTGCCTCCGTGACTCAAAAGGAAATTGGAACAATACTGAAGAAAACAAGCATTGATCTTCCAATAAATATCATCCCTGAGTCATGCTGGAGAGCAACAAATATTAATTGCGAGTCTGCTAGACATAAAAACAAGGAACAAACCAATCGAGCGTGGATGAGAGATTTCAGATATACAGTATTTCTGGTGTCTCTCTTGCATATTAATGAAAAAACCAAAGGGGCTCTCGAGCAGATTTTTCCCATCTAGGTATGGGTCAGAGATTGAGACTGACCAGAGAGTTGTTTTTGTCCCAGTGGGTTGTGGAAAACTCCCAGTAACAGACCATCACACAGCTGCAGGCGCCTGAGGCAAACCTTTCCTCCTCACCCCCGGACCTCCTCCACTTCAAAACTGGGGCAAAACTTTCTACCCAGCCGCAGATCCATCAGATATGACAGAGTGAGGACAACATTGAGATTTCCTTATCTCTCTTTTTTTTTTCTTCTTTACAACATATGAAAAATCTTGGTGAAATTTCACAACAGACCTGCCACAAGTCTGCTCGCAGCACCGCGACAGAGAAACCAAAATAGAATTAGCAACAACAGCTGTCACAACATTTTCTTACGCGCCTCGCAAAGGTAATAATTTCTCAGTTTATATAAACCAACAGTGATTAAACCCTGACATGATACTCTCACAGTGGAAATAACTACTGTACAAATTAGACGTATTCACATCCTTCTTTTCTGCTGGCATTTAATCAGAGCAGGTGTATTCTTGAACAAAAAAGATTCCCTGCTTGCTTTTGCAGTCTTTGCTTAATGATTCAATCCCACCTACGAGTGTTAGAAGCGTATCAAAAGCCTGAAATATCCTATTCCTCTGCGCCGTACGGCTCCGTTTTTGTCCAGAAACTATTAAAAACACATCACAGTTGCACTGGGTGACGCGTTCCTTCATTACCATGAACGCACGCGTCGTAGTTTATTTCGAGTCTATCCCACGTACGCTATCCTGCACCAAATCTGCATTAATCCACGGCTGAAAATAGTCCCCAACACATGCACTGTTTACTCGTGATTGAGTTTGCTATAAAAAAAACAAAATGACAGTGCTCAGCAGTTTTGTGAAATTGCTGAGTCCTTTTTCTTACAAATTAAACTATAAATATGAGCCTTTTTTTTTTTAAAGCTTTACATGTCTCTTGGCATCAGGCCTCCGTAGAGCAGGTAGGGATGATGGGAAGCCTTAAGGCAGACTAACTTTGTGCATTTTTGATTTGGTTGCACCACCACACGATTTAGGCACATCGCTGTATCTGCCGGTGCCACCACAGAGAGAGTGTATCCGGTGGGTTTTTTGTGCCGTGCCGTTATGAAGAAGATGCCGTGACACACCGTGATCTCTTGGAGGTGATCTCTGTTTATTCTGACATTGACAAATGATAAAGAAAAACCACCATGTAATAATGTGCCTGCTCCAGCTCCTCTCCCGCTGGAGGATAGTATAAAAGGAATGTGTGGTGCAGAGACTAGTGGTGGGTTTATTATTGACCAGCAAGTCGGGCCGAACAATGAATGTGAATATTATAACAATGTGGTCAAGTGTAATATCCACATCACAGGAGCTGCTGCGTTTTGATAAAGGAAAAACGTGTCTAAAAATGTCATTAGAAATGAGGCATTGTGGTGCGACAGAGTCTGGAAATCATACTCTGCACAAACAAGGGAACAGACTTGGTGGGTACAAACTGCAGCAGAAATCATGTCATCATATTTATATTACATTCTGTAAGAAAGAAATGGAAAATGACCATTCTCTCTAAAATCGGGACTCATATCGCAATACCCCTGGAAATATTAGTAATATGATGTTTTTTGCTGATCATTCTGCCCTACTCAACAGTATTCCTAATTACGAATAGATTAGGGCTGTTCCAAATAGCAATTGCCGTTCTTCGCATATCCAGGTCCAATTCAATCAATCAATCAACTTTTATTTGTAAAGCGCTTAATCACATCCACAGACATTTCGAAGCGCTTTCACAAGGAGAGAAAAGATAGAACCCAACAGAACCCTTTCCAAAGCAAGCAGAAGCAACAGTGGCAGCAATTAATGACAACTATTCAAATATTCGGCTCGAGCCATCGTGGTGTGCCGGGGAGGGGTAGGGTTCATTTACTAACACGAGCGAAGAGGAGTGGGACATCCGGGACTGTGAGACAGAGGGATAGTTTTTCATTAAAACGGTTGTTTTAATTGCAAAACTTAAAACCTCATATACCGTGTTTCCACCGACCTGGTTCTAGTTCTCATTCGGAGCTTTGTTGGTTCAAACTCCGTTCTTCCTAAGAACCGCTTTGCGTTTCCACTGGCCAGGAGCCAAGTTGGAGCCACGCTATTACGTCACCAGAAGCCGTCTAAGCTCGTCATAGCGGTTAAACAAACGCAATAAGTTGATGATAATATCTATGTTTATCTTCATAAAGATGAACATGTTTATGAAGATAAACATCTTTATAACGATGTTTATAAGGTCCGCGGAGGTCCGTGTTGCCCACCGCCGGCACTTGCGCTGAAATCCTGTACAATTGTGTTGCGGATTTGCGGAACAGTGTGTGTGTGCAAAACTTCTGTGTGTCCCGGGATTCATTCCAATACATCTGATCAGACCAGAGACGTCCTGGAGAACAAGGACACATATTATCACTTTTGTGTCCTTTTCCACCGCTGATCGCTGGTCAGCGGCGCTTCTGTGTCCCTCTGCACAGCTGATCGCCGCACACGATAGCCCCGCCCCCCAGCTGCCGTAGCACTCGGTTCTTAGCTCTGGC
>OMNN01100445.1:27155-39252 GCA_900302755.1 Chromis chromis | reverse complement strand
TAAAAATTTGATATGAGACACAGTACAACATGTAGAATAAATACATTTGAGTGGCATCAATAGTAAAATGGGTATATGTAACCATTTAAAAACAAGACATTGCACGTAAAATATATAAAATACAATAATTACAGTATCAGTCAATAAAGGCTGTGATGTATATGAGAATCTTACCCTATAAGTTGAAAGGTCAATGCGCAAGGAGTTGTGTAACTGGTCTAAAAGCTTGACAAAGCGTTCTTTCTGTAAAGTGAGGAAAGGAAAAAAGACATGAAGTGGGACTGTTCATATGTCTGTAATAAGCGAGCTAAAGAGAAGCAGCTGCATGTGAGTAGAGACGTACAGTAGTAGAGATAGTGAGAGACAAAAAATACACTATTTTAATTGTCTATTTTTTAAGAATACAAACTCCAAAATTTGAAGCGGAGAATCGATCGGAGGCGGACACGTTGTTGGAGGCGGTTGTGCGAGCGTAGAAGGCATTGATGTTGGCCAGCAGGCTGCTCATCACTGCAGGAACTCCAGGACACATGTACTTAGATGACAGACAGGCAAAGTGGCTGGAAAGAGACGCAGAAACAAAGCTCGGTTAAGAATAGGGCAGCAGACCTCCTCTTCCTCAAGTCTGTACCTGCTCACACAGTCACAAAGACATAGTGTCAGCGAGAAGAGGTTTTGGCAAAGCAATGTCCAGTGTGAATGGCCGGGCCTTTGTTTGGACAGCCTGTGTCCTCTCAAGGATCTTGTTTTCACCTAATGATCCCTATTAGGAATGGTCATTTCACCTGCCTATCAGCTACCCAGCACGTTTAGTCTGAAGGATGGCCCATTGGAGTGTGCTTGCAGTGAATGATGGCCCCAGCTAACAGACATTTGTATGGATCGTGACATTTCATGGGGACGAATCCATCCTCAGCCCATTTATAATTGGCTTTAATTCATTTGAAGGCCAACAGGGAATGACAACAGCCCTAAGAGGCACTTTGGTATGACAGCAAAAGGCAGAGAGACATAGGAAGGAACAAGGAGGGGATGAAGAGGTAACAAACACACCGACAGGTAGGAAGAAAGTTAGAGGGATGGAGCTCAGACTCACGTCATGGCCTGGTAGATTGACTCAATCCCGTAGCGCATGGCGAACTCGTCCACTATTTCCTGTGGCACATCATCAAAGTAGACTTTCCATGAATCGTCTCCACGAGCCTCTGGGATTTTCACCACACCCTGACCGAGAACATCTGTTGTATGGTGGAAAAGGTTCTGCAAAGGACAGAAGTAATGTATTACTGTAATGTAGTGCAGAGTTCAGTGGATGGGGAGATGAAAGTAAGAGTGGCTTGCTACGGATCTGAAACAAACTTGTGCTCAGTGGTATTTTGACAGGGTGTGTGCGGTAAAGATGTGGAGCGGTTAAAACCTTTTGGCTTTTCCGATTATGGGATTGTCTATTCTTTAAGCCTGATTCAAAATTAGATTGGATAAGTCCTTCAGGAAAAAGGTGGGATTATGTAATTGTTGGGTAAGTTTCTCTGTGATTTAATCCTCTATATATCAGTGACATCTGCAGACAATATCCACAATGCCTGATAGTACTTATTTTAACACTGTTGTGAACCCTTTTGTATGCTAAATATGTTTAGGTTATTAGCGCATCATATACCTCATGCAAACAGGTGTATTGTATGTGATATGGAGCCACTTTCTCCTCTCCTTTGATCTCCACGTTGATCTGAAGGCGAATGGCACCCGACACAGCTGACTTATCCGTCCTCTTCTCTGTAATTAAACACAAATACAGTCATGTAGCCTCACAAACACGCATGCATCTGCACCTTCTTGATTCATAACTCCGATCCAGAATCTGTGACACCGAGCCACATGAAACCCAGGTTTGCTAGCACAGCACTAATTACACACAATTAACATGGCAGCTCTATTGCAGGGGGTTCCGTTTCTGCGCTTTGATGGCAGTGCAGAGCCGGCAACGCTAATAGAAGTCCTCCAGCTGATAGTGAGCGAGACAATGGCAGTGGGCTGTATGGATCTGCGCCTGATCACCGAAGACATTTGAGCTGGAGCTTCTCTGGAGGTGGAGTGCTTGGCGGCTCACCCCTGCTATTTGCCCTGACAGGGACATCATTAGGGGTAATTTGTACATGTCGGTACAGCGGTCGATTTCCGACTGGAGCACTGCGACTTGATAATCACATATCAGGAGGAGGAAAGGGGAAGAGTAAGGGAGGGAGGCTTGGAAGTAGGAGAAGATAGAGATACAGAAGATAAAATGTTGTTTTAAATGGACCTGGCATATCACAATACTTATTCATTTACTCTCAAATTCTAATCACTAATGACTTTAATGAAATTTCTGTGACGAGGAATATTAAATTGAGCACTTCATATCTCCCAGTTTAAGAAAAACAAGAGTAGATTTATTGGTACATTCATATTCAGTGACATGCTGCTCCAATAAAAGATTTATCATTGCTATGGTGAAGTCAATATTAGCACTTTAATCAAGTGCAAACAAGAGATGTGCCAAAGAAGTGAATGTCTCACTCCTACAAATAACTTAGATGAGGAAATAAAAATCTTTAAAGGCGGAAATGAAACCAATATGGAGAGATACAAAAATTCTAAAATATGATTCGAAAGCTCATGTAGTCTGTCTGCAGGATCAGGAAGCAATTTTATCCTCAGAGGTACTAATGTTACATTTATTCATGCTGTATAACCAATTATCATACAAACTAGCACAAGGGACTGGCTGCATTACTGTATTCAGGCCTCATCCTAATGCATCTCTCTTCATATGCTGGAGAAAAGGACTGGGGATTATCATGAAACATTATTTTTTCTTAAAATGAGCCCAACTGTCAGCTTGGGCGATGGGACGGTATTGTCATGCAGACCAATACAGGCCTTGGAGCAGCTCAATGACTGTGTATAAAAAGTTGCTGTAGGCAAAGGAGATTTGACTAATGAGTTTAAAGCAAACCACTGAAAACAGAACTCTTAGCACCAAACAAAAACATACAGATGTGGAATTAATGTAACAAGCAAATGACATCCAGGGTGTTTAGATGATTTCCTTTCAGACTGCAGAGGAAGCATTAGATCACAAGTCTAAGGTAAACCCAACATGGTAGCCTCTCACAATATGTCATGATTCAAGGGCTCCAAGATAATAAAATGTCTTAATAATATAACATATTTTGCAACAATAACTCCTAATAATAAAATTATATAAAATTTCAATCGATAAACTGATGGTCATTTGTCATTGTGCTGTAACCTGGTTTAGTTAAGCACTTAGCGTCAAATAGCACAACAATAAAACAGACCATGTTTCATCGCTCTCCTCACTCACTGAATAGTATCATTCCTAAGGTCTATTATCGAGACAAGACAGCATACTGACCCAGATTGTACCAGACATCCATTTCTCCGCTCAGTGTTCGAACTTCAATGATACTCTGGCCGAGGAAATCATCAGACTCCCTCTTCAGACGCTGCTTCACCCTGGACTTGATGTCGTCATCTTCATCCCACACGCGAACTTTGATTCGATCTGAAGTATTGTGGCACTCGCTAATGGAAGAAAGGGAATGAAAAAAAGAAACCTGAACTAAATCATATATTATAGCAGAGGATGTTATGATGGAATAGAGTAGAAGAGTTGGTGCTGTCTGTATGAAGAATAAGAACACAGCTACATAGAACCTTTTTTATGTTATAACCAAAATATTGGTTTCCTGACTTACAAGTGGAACTTTTCCTCCCAGACAGGATTGAGGTTTCCATAAATGGTTTTGGTTCTCTTCTTGGTCCTGCCCACCTGGACGGTGACATACGGATCACTGGATCCTGTCTTGTCTTTGGCCTGAAGTCCTTGGGCACAAACAACTAACAGGGCGGCAGAGAAACAAAGACATTCAGAACAACCAATTAAGAGTTGCACGGGTAAGATTGATGCTAGGGTGATGTTGAGGTTGAATTTATCGGTTTTGATTTAGTGGAATACCTGTGATGGTGATCTTGGCTGACCACCCTGAGGTACCATCTAACACGCTCTGTTTGGTGAACTTCATCTGCTGTGCATGAACGGTTTTGCTGATGACAAACACTTCTCTGATGAGCTCAAAGATTTCTGGCTTGTTCCTTTCCCTGATCTTCATCCTGTCCTTCATAGCCATGATGATGTTTTGAGTCCGGTCTTCAGCTCCATGCTTGGAGCTCTTCTCCGCAGCACCTAAACACAGATGTAAACAGATTGAAATAATACATTATGTTTAATACATGTTACAGCATTCTGACAACAATATGGTGCAAGAACTATTCATGAACTGCTGCTTATCTCGCAAATACGACGATACCGTTTCAGATCATACATGAGCACATTTTCTGGACAATACTCACGCTGTAGACAGTCAGCATTCAGCAGCTCTTGGCACTTTTCATGGCACTTTACCCCACACTCGGAGCAACGCATACCTTGGCGGGCAATACCCCACAACAGCCCCTCACACTCATAGCAGTACGTGGGCGTAGTGGCCGTCCACACCTCAAAGTTGTGTGGTGTGGTGCAAGATATGGGGTAGATGAGAGCCTGCAGGGTCTTCTTGAACACATGGTTTTTCTACAAAAGGAAGAAGATTTTGGTTTTTATGCATGGAATTCCTCATAGCGAATCCATCAAGATAACATAAAGAGTTACACTCACCAGCTCCTCGTCCTTGATTGAGGACCGTGCAGCCATAGCAGATGCGATTCCTGCCTTCCTGGCTTGGACAAGGGACTAAACAACAGGTGAAAAATAAAAATTTAGTGAAGTTTGCATTTTTTATAAACATATACCCACAACCAAGCAAACTGCCAAAATATTAGTATAAAAGCAAAGGTTAATGTGGTTAAAAGGGATGCAGGGGTTGGTTATAAAGGTGGTCCGTAGGGTTATATTAGTTTGTTTACCCTGTTGGTGAACTCTTACCAGAGAATCAGAAAACCCAGATTGGTATTATTAGTTTTAGGCAACTAGGGAAGAGCAGGTTACTAAGTTAGACCAATACCAACACTATAAAAGACTAATACGACTTCGTTAGTAGCGTTTCTTTTACCCATGCGCTTGTCATTTTTATCATTTGTCTGTTACCAGCTCAACAAATGAGGAAAAATGTCAACCAAAAGGTGGGGGAAGGATTTGCTGATAATAATTTTTAATGATAATATCAAGTAGGAAGAAAAGCTACCCATGACCAAGAAGATGCATGCAAATATTTTAATTTCTTATCAAACAGGAAGTGTGTGATCAAAGAGACCAACATGCCGTAGATAACATGTCTGAGGCAACTTCTGTCTTATTTGTCCTACTTGATATTTTGTACTTTAGAAAAGGGAGTGGCAGCTGGGTTCTATAACTTACCATAGCCTGACCAAGGAGAGTGAATGCATTCAAGAGAGTTGTGGAGAATAGTTTTGGGTTTAAGAGAGGAGGGAGAGAGAAATTAGCAGTCTGATTTCATATCTGTCTCCATTTGTTGATAACAATCTCATCCCAAGTTCAGCTTAAAGATAAAAGAGTAACTGTGACCTTTGAGGTGGCCTACCAAATAGAAAGACATGTACTCACAAAGAAAGAACAAAACAAACAGGATGACATACAGTTTATGTAGCA
Source organism: Chromis chromis (assembly GCA_900302755.1). NCBI lineage: Eukaryota > Metazoa > Chordata > Actinopteri > Pomacentridae > Chromis > Chromis chromis. The sequence goes on along the minus strand of OMNN01100445.1, from coordinate 33,578 downwards.
AAGGAATGACGGGTTAGTACTGACCACATCGCTGACCAAAGGGATGGGCTTCTTTTTACGCAGGTCAGGCATACTGTCAATTCCATACAGACCAGATGCAGATGTGCTGCTATGTACCAACAAAAGAGTGTTAAGTGAAATAAAAGGCCTTATATTCAATCATATAGCAGCATAAGAGTGAATTTCTACTGGAAATACAACATGGTCACACAAGTGTAGTCACACTAGTGTTAAAAACAACTGTAGAGCTTCATTTATTAAAAGAATTCACCAGTACAACACTCAAAATTGCATTAAGCAAACCAAATATAAGTGTTAACTTACCCCGGTTCAGCCCAGGCCTGTCTAACACCGGGTTCCTCATCTCGAACCTTTAAAAGTTTAGAATTGAGAATTTAGCATGGTGGCTTACATACGCTGACATATGCTATGAGAAGTGTGGAGTAATGGAAACAAATCTGGTTGAGTTTCACCTCTCTGATGTCACAGAACATGCAAAGTCAAATAAAAAAACAAATGATGATACCTTTAAAGGACACTCTCAAATAAAAGTTGCAGAACTCTTTAATTGTACATGTTATGGGAAATGAAATGGTGGACTAAGAATACAGATACGCAACCACAGAATAAGTTTTTTCAAATAAGTTTCAGTAGGACAGTTGTAAGAGACACTTCCGACAACTTAGAAGAAGCAAATAAAAGCAAACCTTTGAAAGGACTTCACAAAACCACGGAAGTTGTGACTAGTCGACCGTACATGTACACAATGCCTTACTTCTTCCTCACACTTTTTCATCAGTGTCTGTGCATTCGCCTGTGAGCCGAGAGTAGAGATCCCTCTGGGGTTCACTCTCTCAGTTTTGATAGTGTTTGAAAAACTTCTGGGGAAAACACAAAGCGGCTGCACTGCAAAACAGAACTGAGGAATCGCACAAGACTGTAGCAAACCAATGATTAACTATTTAATATACAGAATAACTGAAGCGATGGGACAAATTTTCTAGAATTACAAAATTGAGTTTTCAGTAAATATTGCATATCTACCCATGCAATAATCTGTATTATTTGCATTTATGCATTAAGTGTGTTATGTGCACACGAGCATTTCCGTTGACAAAGACAAGCAATAACGGTAATGGGTGGAAAAATGATCACAATTATCCCACAACATTCAAAATCAAATCAACAGAAAGAAACAACTGTAGCTTAAACATGGAGCTAATATATGAATAACCTGATTATCTTCTCTCCCAAACTCTGCAAAGAAAAAAATCACAGAAGAATTAGGAATCATGTGGAGTAGCTGTGACTGAGCAAAGTTTGGAAAACAAACAAACAAACAAAAAAACAACACTGCACTCAACAAAGGGTTTGTGCATTGAAATGCAAATGCTATATAGTACACTAAATTAGATCATTACAGGGTTTAATATCTATTTTTTCCTGTCATTACTGGGCTTGCAAGAGATTAAAAAACAGGAGCAGCTCCTTAAAAGTACCTGGGATATACTCGTCTTGAGACTGGGATCCCTGAGAGCCTTGGGACCCATGGGAGCCGTGGGAGCCGTAGGACCCTTGGGACCCCTGAGTAGATTTGGACAGTCTGTGACGGGTTAGCCTCTTCTCCTTCAGAATACGCTGGAAATTAGCTATACGTTCTCTGTGACTGGCATCTGTTGGCTTTGCTTTATTTTCTTCATCAGGAATATTGTTTTCCCTAATTGGACTTAAGCGCCCCTCATCTGTTGTGACCACTGGACCCTGTGGACTTTCGTCTTGCTTTGCAGGACAATGATCTGGTGTTAAGTCAAGGTTGGACAGCTCTCCATCTGTTGGATATTCTTCTTTCCCCTGTGAAACTTCTACAGAGTGAAAATCATCTGCAGTGTAGGGAGACTGGCTAGCTTCATTGGGCGATGCCTGAAGAGAGCATGACAGATTCTCATGTGTCTCACCACAATCCACATAGACTGAAGTCTCACCACAATCCACATAGACTGATGCCTCACTTTCATCCTTTGAAGTAGCAAATTCAGTGAGATTTTCCGTCAGACTAACGTCTCCCTCTGTATAATCTGTGCTGCTCTGCTCTTCCTTATGTTCACTGGCTTGTCTGACTGGGGATGGAGATGCCTCAGTCCCACTATCATCACCTTCAGGGTTGGATCCTTCCAACTTTTTCAAAGCCCCTTTCAAAGCAGACTTGAAAGTGAGTACTGCCTTGCTAAAAGTCGTTACATCAAAACCTGCATTGGGGGTCTTAGGTATGCTCTCAGAATCTATTTCAGATGACAAAGATTCCCCTACATCCTCCCTGGAAATGCTGTGATCTGTCCACTCTCTGTCCAAACTCTCAGCAGACCCCAGATCAAGAGTGTCCCCAGATGATGGACAATCGTCACAGAGTGAATGTGGCTCCTGGGGACCATCATCACAGTCTGTCAGCAGCACAGTGGAGCAGCTCAGGCTCCTGGAGGGACCACTGCCAAGTTCATTTGCACAGGCTTCCATGGTGTGGTAACCAGAACTACGGGAAAAGGGGCAGTTGGCAGCACAGTCGCATTCCAAGTTTTCTTCCTCTGTTTGGAGTCTGAGAGGCCTACAGTCAACTATACTGGAAGAACTTGAAGGAGAATTGTAATGCTGTCCAAACAACAATGAAAGATGCTCAGAACTGTTGTGTGAGGAATGACCCGGTGTGCTGCTTTGCGTCTCCTCGGTGGTACACCTGTTCCAAACACCTAGATAATTCTCTAGCTCTTCTCCACTGTTTGCACAAGAGGAGATGTCCTCTTCACTCCAACCTCCTTCCCCACTTACACTGTGCAGCATATCAACTGAAAGCCACCTGTCATAGTCCGTGTCACCAGAAAGAAAGCCTGCTTCTGGACAGTTGGAGCTAAGACACGATGACAAAGAGCTGGTGCTTTGGTAGTTGTGGCCACTATGAAGCTCAAGGTAGGAGAGGCCTGGTTTTGTATGGCTTCGCATGTGCATGTCTGAACTCTGCTCTGAGTTCTGTTGGTCTGTTTGGTGGATTAATCTTGGAGTTTCTTGATTAACTTGCCATTGTTTGGGCGATCTGTGAGATAATACCCATCTTAAATCTTTTTCACACTCTTCGCGGATCAACAATGGACTGGGGTCTGTCTCGTGAAGAGATGTAATGGCGTTCTGTCTATCCAGGCTTCTTCGCCTGATGCGTGATGATCGAGAAACAGGACTAGGATGAGGTGCAGCTGAAGCCCCGGAGTACAGCTCACCTATTTCACTGAGAACTGCATCGACACAACAAGATACTTCATCCACTGAGCCTCGCACAGATGTTAGATACTCCCTCAGGTCAGAAATTTCCTCCTGGATCTTGTTGATGCCTTTCAACTCTTTCAGGATATGTTCTACTAGGTTACTAGAACCATGCTCTCCTTCCTCATCTTGCATTTTCTTCTCCTCTTCATCATTTCTGATCCTTTCAATGATCCTTGACACAACATCCTCCACAGCTCTACTGCCATCTTGGCAATCAGAACTTCGGTTTTCCCCTGATGTGGCGAGGTCAGATTTGGTGCCCGTAGTGTCAACTGGTGACTGGTCATGAAGGGGATCCTCATCTGGCCCCTGTAGGCACTTCTGCAGCTTTTTGCGCAGACTTTTCCCAACATTGGGACTCTGTGAGGTCTTCTTCTGCAGATCTCGTCGCTTGGGCGAGAGCGGAAGTAGCTCTGATTCGTGGGGATCATCCTGTCCACTGAGCCGTCCTCTGGGGAACATCCCTGAGAAGTGGCACTCGTGATCAGCTGTTCCCACACATGGACAAACCACTGCCTCTGTGACTCCTCCTTAGGATGGTTTAAGCATAATCCAGCATCTTAAACTGCACATGAGTAAGTACCTGCATCGTGACTGAGAGGAGAAAACTGGATTATGAGTCATTTTGTTAAACAAGCAGAGAAAACCCATGCGGTTAGTACGTCTGCTATGTCTCTGCCATTTAATAGCAGCTAAACATAATCATCCAACCACCAAGAAGTATTGGAATGCTATCTAATCTTCTTTCTGGCAAACAAGCGGGGTCCAGCTACATAAAAGTAAAATAGATGCTATTAATGTGAATGTAAATTGAATTTTCATTTTCCAAATCCCAAGAAGAAAAAGGGATGCGCTCACTTATCAGTGCATATTTCTAATCTTAATTAAACTTGTGAGAAGTGGAATAAACACTCAAAAAAATACATACTTTTACTGTAATTCTTGTTAAATTGTGAAGTTATTAAAATTAATTTTTATGACTGACAGATCAGGTAGTGCAGACAGAAAAGGAAAAAGGAATTCTAACTTCTTACACTGACTGACAGGTAGGTCAATGGTAGGACACTGATTTGTTTTGGTCATTGATTAAACCCATAAAAAACGGTTTCCTCCCTAGAATGCCTCAGTTCTATGAATCTCCTGGTTCTTTCTTCACCTACTGCTGCTCACTTGCTGCCGCTTAAGCACGCCAGCTCACCTGCGACTCTACTAAAACTACTCTACATTACATTATGGTAAGCTGTAATATTGGAGTAATTCAGCCATACTGGTAACTGATTCTGAAGAAGAACAATGATACAGAAAATCCCATCCTGCAAGTTGATGGGATTGGTTCTGTGTTTTTGAGACTGTCACTGGTACACTTCATCTTAAAGGTGAAAATGCTCAGCCATATTGTTGACGGCTTATTTCATTCAAAACACAATATGGACATGTTAAAATGTAAAAAAGGTGATCTTTAACAAATGGAATATTAGCTGCTTTACTTGCAGAAAGAGTTGGTGTAAGACACATGAAATCCTACACTCATTACTGAGGCTACTGTGACAGACATCACTACTCTGTATGGTACAAAAGCAGGACAGACGATGCTGTTGTAACTGACCTCCTCTCAGTCAGAGTAGCAACTTGCAGAATGAACAACATGCAGCTGCTTAGATCTCTGTAATTAGGATGCTTTGGAAAGACAGCACGGTAATTACATGACAGGTCAATTCTATCTTCTGAGGCCATGTCATTCTTTCACACCCATACCAGCTGCACGGCTTGATAGCTGCGAGCTGTTGCGTTTACTGTATCCCCTACAGGGACTGTTGAACACAACATAAATCTATATGGTGGCGTTTCCAAACATGTCTCTTATGCTCCTTCCATTAAGCCGTAGAACATAATTGACACAGCTCAGTGATAATGTCTTTAATGTCCAATGAGCTTCACTGTTATGGTTCCAAGGAGACAAAGGATTTCTTAGTATTTTAATAATAATAATAATAATAATAATAATAATAATAATAGTATTTTCTCTTTTATGGCTTTATCTCTGTAACTAAATATCCAGCTACAGATTTGTTGAGGTCTTTTGCATGTAAACTTACTATTACAGCCTTAACCAAAACAGGAACGCAATATCATAATTTGAATATCCTCACACTAACCTCACACCGTTTATTACAATTATTTTACAGATTTATTTTCCGAGATAACATTATAAGATTAAATAATTGCAGCGTGCCTTAGCTTCAGTTTTCAGAAAGAAGATTCCATTAACTATTCCAAAAAGTATATAATTACTAACTACATTAACCCACCCCTGCACTGCACTTAAGGTCTCCAATAAGTACTTGAGCACTGGAGGTGTGTGTTCGCCTGATAAGGGGTTGGTGGGCAGAAAAGTATAATCAAGCCTATCAGGAGAGAGTGTTTCAATCACTACTCTGAATTTTGAAAATAAGCTGATGAGCGCATCAGCTGGATGGAATCAAACTGAACTGGGAGCATTACGCTTCCCGCTGAAATGTAATTTATCAATGTTCTACCATTCTGATAAACATTAACAGGGATATCTTAGCTCAAATACATTTGATGTATAACACAGCATGCATCAGATAATGTTAAAAAAGGGCTTTTAGCTACACCTCTGACTTTCTAATAGGCAGTCATGATCCCCTAAATGTGCACTGTGATAGTAAGTGGTTTAATCGTTAACAGTCCAGGACAGAAATGAAAAAAAGAAGAGGGTTTTGGATTCTGGTTGGGGTCAGACCAATTTTCCAGGGCAGTCGGGAATCTCCCTCTTTTGTTCTGTCCTGGCATTTTGCTTTTGAAGTTTTGAAGGTGACTTTTCATAAAAATAAAATGTTGGAAAACTGGAAACAACCAGTTTTAAGACTGTGTTTATTAATTAGCCAAAAAGTTTTATGCAATGTAACTTGTATTAACATGTATTTTCAAACAAAGTGTGCACAAATTCAACGTAAATATATATTAAAATATAAGCCTTACCTTATAGGAAACAAACAACAACCTGTAGATATCATCTTCCAAGACTGATTAAATCCACATGGAGTATAGCTCAGTAGCTCAGTAATCTCCCTGTCTTTTGTCAAAAGGCGC
>OMNN01100445.1:0-24219 GCA_900302755.1 Chromis chromis | reverse complement strand
ATTTACATAATATATTACATAATATACTATAATTACAGACATCTGCATATTTTACTGTCAATGCTCTCCTTGAAATGTTCTACAAGGCAGAGGGCATGTATACACTGCACAGAGACACAGGGTTGGAGTATGGATATGGACCATAAAATACGCAGAGCTGATCTGTATTTTAAAATTTTCCTTTTTAAATTCTAACCAATTTAGAGGCCGAATACAGATTAATTATATTCATAACATTGAAATGTAAATTTTGAGGTTGAATTTCAAGGATTTTAAAAATTGAATTGCTAGATATGTTATTGTAAAATAACATTTACCATGTAAAATAATGTACAAATCAAATCAGAATTCCATGCTTAAACAAAAATTGCATTATTCATAATGTTGCAGACAGGCATGCTAATATGTGATCCTTTAAATCTGTCTAAGGAGTAAATGACCTCAGTGGCATTACCCTTGCTGATGATTTTTAGGTGCAGAACTATAAGGACTACAATTAAACTGAACATCATTTGATTATAGTGTAAGGTCAGGTTAACCACTCCATCTGAATCACTCATTCTGTCAGAGTCGTGTTTAATAAGCTAATGAATGACTAAGTGCATTTACCTGTACATTGGCTAAGTTTAATTAAACATGCAAATTTTGTTTGGGAATTCTGTTTTGACATGACTAATGAAATGACTAATGACAGTTTCTATACACACAATGACCACATCAAACAATACACAATCACACACAGACATACATTGCTAAACTAATGAGAATGGACTGCAGGGCTGGACAGGAAATGCATTTCGTCCAAACTGTCAATGCATCATAAATGGTGAGGGGGGAGCCATTTATTATGCTTTTACTAGCCTTTTTGTATTCAATAGATCCTTCTTGGACTGGTTGTCCAGCTGCACTCCAGAGGTAGGACCTGCAGAGGGTTGTGTTTCTACAAGCCTTTCCGTGTCCTTTGGGGTCAGGGATGCTGAAGGATCTACTTCAGGAGTGGAGATGCAAATCTGGGGGTTTGCTATATCATCTGTGCAACCTACCGCTTCCGCTTTTTGGGCGCCAGATGTTGCAACGTTTTGTACAGTATGTGTTTGATCACTTGTTGACTTGTTAGTTTGGGGTTGAGATGTTACAACTGGGGAAACTTGTGGCTTGATTGGTTCTTCTTGATGCTCAGCATTGTTGAGAACCTGATCAGCTAGGGAAGCTCTATTAGCATCTGCTCCTCCGGTATCAGGTAGGCCTGATTTGTCACCTCCTTTACTCTCAGGCTCTCCTTTAATGATCATGGGCTTCTCATGTATCACCTCTCCAACATCTGACTTTTCTTTTTCGGTATTATTTGTCACACAGCCAGATGGAGGTACTTTTGGTGAAACTATCTCATTCTTAATCTGTGACTGTGAAGTAGTACCTTGTGCTGGTTTGGGCTGAGCTGGCACTGAATCAGTTGGCTTAGGTGGTTGTGCCATACCCCCAAATAAAGACCCGCCTATGCCCCCAAGTATTGATGATCCAGTCTGTGATCCTGCAGCGGCTCCTCCAAACATTCCTCCAAGTAAAGAACCACCAGGCTGTGGTGTTGCTCCAGCTCCTCCAAACATCCCACCCAGTAATGATCCACCACTCTGGGGACCTGCAGGCTTGGGAGTGAATCCTCCTCCAAACATCCCACCTAATACTGACCCTCCAGGGGTGGGGGCTGTGGTTTGAGGACCAGACTGAGGAGCAGCCCCTTTAAATAAACCTCCTAGTAACGATCCTCCAGCCTGGGGAGATGCTGTCTGTGCACCGGACCCTCCAAAAATACCTCCTAATAGTGATGCTCCAGGCTGACCGGTAGCAGCTTGGGGTGCTGGTCCCCCCAGTCCAAACAGTGAGTTCTTCTGCTGTTGCTGAGGACCTTCAGTGGGAGCAGGTGTTGGTTTAAAAAGGGAAGACATAAATCCTGAAACTGCATCTGCTGCTGAGTCAGTAGCAGATTTGTTTGGCTCTGGAGGCTTCTGTTCTGCCTGGACTGCAGGACTTGCTGACTGAGTGGGTGGTGCTTCCTCCTCTACTTTAGGTGGTTGTGTTGTTGCAGTGGTGGTGGCTGTTTCTTGACTCAACTGACCACTCACAAGCTCTGGTTTTTCAGGTTGTTGTGCTGGTGCAGATATTTCCGATTCTTTAGACTGGATATCATCACCTAAAGCAGTTGACTTGTCAGTACCTTGGCAACTAACTTCTTCAGGGACACTGCTATCAGTTTTTGACAAGCTTGCCTCAAGACACTGAGCAGTCCCATCAGGTTGCTTTAGTGTGTCCACCAGCTCTTTGCTTTTGGAATCAGTATCCTTCACATCAGATTGAGCATCAGCTGGTGCAGTTTTACAGTCATCAGTGGGTTTTGGTAGAACAGTTACATCTGATGCAGTTTCAGTAGGAGCTGTAGCTGATGTTTTCTTGTCATCATTAGATGTTGTTGTTGGTGTTGCAGTGGGTGTTGCAGTGGATGTTGCAGTGGGTGTTGCAGCTGGAACAGATCCTCCAAACATTGAAAGAAAACCTTTACCAGGCATTTCATTTGTAGCAGAAGCTCCAGGTAAAATGCCACCTAGGATAGATGAACCAGTCGGTGCAGTAGCAGTTTGAGAAGGTGATCCCCCCAAAATTCCGCCTAATATAGAGCTATTATTTTGGTTTGTTGAAGTCTGGGCAGCAATCCCACCAAACAATCCACCTAATGACCCACTACTCTGAGGCACTGTAGATGAGGCTGCTGATCCTCCGAAAATTCCACCCAAAATAGACCCTGCACTCTGAGGTCCAGCTGCCTGGGGAGCAGCTCCACCAAATAAGCCTCCGAGTAATGATGATCCTGCCTGAGGTCCTGAGGTTTGAGGAGCAGATCCTCCGGTCTTAGTAGGGCCAACTTGAGGAGCAGTCTGAGGAGCAGACCCTCCAAATAAACCACCAAGTAATGATCCTCCTGTTTGAGAAGCTGGTGTTTGGGGTGAAGACCCTCCAAACATTGACCCTAATAGTGAACTTCCAGGTTGTGAAGCGGGCTGAGGGACAGAACCTCCAAACACAGAAAATAAACCTTTCCCTGGTGGGTCCTTGGGGGCTGAAGGTTCTGGTACAGATCCTGTAGGTGAAGGACCTGTCTGGTTAGCAGTAGGCTCTGTGCTGGGAGCAGAAAACAAAGAAAGCAAACCTTTTCCTGGACCGTCGGAAAGTAATCCAGTTGAAGATGGAGTGCCTGATCCAGTAATCATAGAGAACAAACCGGAAGCTGGTGGCTCTTTAGGAGGAGCAGGATCCTGAGGAGCACTTTCTGTGCTTGCTTCCTTATTCACAACGGCACATTCTGAATTTGGTTCCTTGGTTGTCATATCAGTACCTTCAATTGTGCCACCCTCTTGGGTAATGCTTGTAGTCACTACCGCACTATCAGTGGATAGACTAGCTTGCACTTTACCAGAGTTACTATCAGTTTTGCTCTCTGGGGGTTCACTTGATTTTTCATTGGTAGTTGATGCCTCTGGGACAAGGCTACCGGAAACAGATGACATTTCGGAAGATTTTTCTTGCAAATGAGTAGTCTGTGGCTCTTTTGTAACAGTAACAACAGCAGAAGATGCACTGGGAGTTTGTTGTGGCAATGGCACATCCTTTGAAACAGAGCGTATACTGCTGGCAGGTGCATTGGGTGCTGCAGTCCCTGGTGTAGAAGACATATTTGTATTTCCACCTGCTGGTGTTTGAGGAGCAGGGGGGCCACTGAATACGGAGAACAAAGATTTTCTTGGACCTTCATTAGGAGCAGACAAGCTACCCAAAAGACCCCCAAAAACAGAAGCGGCTGTTTGTTCTTGTGGTTGAGGCTGTTCTTGTGGTTTAGATTGTGTCTGTTGGCCTCTTTGTAGTGGAGTTTGTGACTGAGCACCTCTTTGTTGAGATGGCATTGTTGGTGGCTGAGGTTGTTGAGGGCTGGGATCACTAAACACCGAAAACAGTCCCTTCATTGGGCTTTCAGATGAATTCGATTGTCCAGACAAAAGTCCCCCAAGAAAAGATCCTGTTTGAGCTTGAGACTGTTGGGGGCTGGGACCACCAAACATTGAAAGGAATCCTGTAGCTGGAGGTTCTTTTGGAGGAACTGTTCTCTGTTGCGGTGCCTCAGCAGTAGGCTTGGTTTGACTTGGAGGTTGAGGAGGACTTGATCCTCCAAACATTGATAATAAACTTTGACCAAGTGTTTCCTGTTGAGGGGGTTGAGGAGCTGCACTTGGGGGATGTGTTTGAGGTAAAGGCCCTGTTTTAGGTACAGTCTGCTGAGGACTTGGCCCAGAAAATATTGAAAGTATACTTTTACCAAGTGATTCTTCTTGAGGAGCCGTGGCTGATGCAGATGTTTGAGGTGTGGGTTCGGACTGGGTAGGTGCCGTTGATCCTGAAAGCATTTCTCCAATTGAAAATCCAAACAATCCACCAGATGGTTTATTTGATGCTTCTTGCTTGGTCTGTCCTGCAGGTGGCATAGTTGTTGACTGGTTAGCTGCAGGGACTGTGGACAAATTGGGAGAAGGCACTTGGTTTGTACTTTTATTTGGGGGTTGGCTCTGTGCAGACTGAGGAGTGCCACTTTTGTCCATTGTTTTTTGTCTCTGTATGCCCGTAGGTCTAGATGCAGATGTCAGTGAACCCTCTGTAACACTTGGTTTCATTTGCGGTTTTTGTGGTGGAGAGGGCTCAGCACTAAATAGGCTGCCAATTGATCCAAAGAGATTTGACACTCCTGTAGCCTCTTTACTAGCAGTGGTGCTGTCTGGTAAGGAAGCAGTGCTGCCAGTTTTACTCTGCTGATTTGGAGATGTCCGAGGGATATTCTGGGGATCTGGTTTGGGTTCCTCCATTCCTACTGCAGATTTTAGAAAGTTCATAAAGCCTGCCTGTGGTTGTTCAGGTGGTTTCTCCACAGGTATATCCACTGGTTTGTCAGCTGCAAGTTGTCCAGGTTGTGCAGGTTTACTAACAGATTCTTTGGACACTAGGGGCACTGTGACACTGGGCTGTGCTGGTGGGGCTGTTTGCTGTAACATGGTACTTTGACGTGACAGTCTTGGTTTCTGTGAAGTTGTATGTGAGTGTGTTGATGGTTGAGTTACCGGAGCTGTTGTTGGTACTGTGGGCAAAATTCTTCCTTGTGTAGTGGCTGGCCTTTGCATTTGTTGTTTAATAATTTCTGGCTGGGTCGCAATAGCAGAAGGTTCTTCTTTGATAATCTTGGACTTCAGACTTTGGAAACCAGATGAAAGAATGTTCTTAGACTGTTTTTCAGAGGCTTGCTCAGTTGGGGATGTGCTAGTTCTGGTTAATTCCACCGGTGATGTCTTGCCGACAAATGAGGATATGAGGGAAGAAATCTTTTTCACTTGACGATTAGGTTGTTCTTCTCCTGGAGACACTCTTTTTCTCCATTCTTCCTCTGATACATCATCTACATGTTTGACTGTAACGGCGGTAGAAGAACGACGCCGTTGACTAGGTTGGTAACAGTTGTAAAGTAGCTGTTGATTTAAATTTGCAGTAGGAGAAGAGTTCAAGGAAACAGCGACCTTTTGAGCAAGAAATGTCTTCATTTCCTGGCTGCTCCAATAAGGACCAGTGCGATCTTTATGACATGAAAGGTCAATGATATCATCATAGGCATAACTAGGTTGTCTAGGATCCATCCTGACTTTGTTTAATCTATAAGATGTGAAATCCATGTCTTGTTGCCCATGTGACAGAAATGAATTTTCAAACATTTCAGTGAACTGCTCAAGATTTAAATTCATGATCTGATTTCCTTTTCTATAGGCAGCAGACAAATCTAGTGGGGCATTAAGAAGTTTAGAATCACTGTGATCTTGACCAGGAAGCCAAAGAAGCTCGTCCTCATTGTAAAGTGGAATCTTAAAGCCACAAACTAAAACCATTTCATTGTGCAGCCAAGCACTTGGAAGACCATCACATTTCTGTGCACCTCCCAAAGAGTCGCCTTCAGGGGCACACGCATACACATATTCACCTGCTTCATCGGTAAGCAAAGCATAGATGTACTCATGATCTGTGTAAACAAAGTACCCACAATCACCATCTTCTGCTGGCCACCACATTCCTTGCTCTAAAAGTGCAAGCCACTGCTGATACCATTCAGTGTCTTCCAGGTACAGGGAGTCTTCCATCTCTGTATTGGAACTTGGATGATAGTTTGAATTTATTGGTCTATTCAAATTAAACTGACTCTGATGCACCATGCCATCAGTATAAAAATGTTGTTGGTCTGCATTATCCGTTCCATATTCCCGGTTAGCTGAATAGGATAAGCTTGGTGCAGTCTCCTCGTAATAACCTTCATGATATGAAACGCCATTCAAACTGTAAGTGCTGCCATCATTAAATGAATGGCATTTTCCAAACTTTGCATTGCTGTTTTGTTTAGTAGTTAAGTTCAACGCACCTTCCTCATTGGGTGAATACACTAAGTTTCCCAAGTCTTCATAACTGTTCCATAATTTCCTCTTGGGATATGGATCAGGATTCCTGTGTCCTTCAACCTGATATGGTTCAATTTGCTCTTGGTGGCAAACACCTGGCCACGGTGCAGGGTTAATTAGCTGATTTATATTTGGGGAGCTGCAGTGAAGCGCAGAGGGTGGTAATGATGTACCTTCACAGCTATGTCCATACCTTTGATCTTCTCCCTGGAGTTGATAATTCAGTGACTCGTTCTGAAACTGTTGCCATAGAGCACTTTCACGGATCCACTGGTTTTCATCATAAGAGGGACTTATTTGAAATGGGGAAGACCGGCCTTCGTAAAGGTTTTGACCTGTCGCTCCATACAAAGAAGAAGTGCTTCCACCAATATATGGCTGCATGTTCACTATTGAAGAAGCTCTATGCCTTTGTAGAAGGGAATTAATATTTTCTGTACTATAAACCATCGGGTGAGCAGACGGTAGTGAACCGGAGTAGTATAACTGAGATAAATTACCTGTGCTAATGGAGGAGTATGTTGCCCGACTCTGAAGAGATCTTGCAAAAGTAGCCGATGTTCGTAAGTCTAAACTCTGAGTGTCAATTGAGACAGGTGCACTGATTAAAGCATGTCTGCTGTGTCCTGGCACAGCTCTCTGCAGGTTTTCCCTTCCAAAGTCTGAGGTTGCACTTTTCAACATGCCTGAATGCAGCTCTTTAGATGAGGGCGTCTGCTGTTCTGTAATTTGACTTTGTATTTCTACTTGTTTACTGCAAGATTCCTCAGATACATTTTTGCTAAACAATCCAGACAAAAACCCTTGCTGGGCAGTTCGTGGAGTCCTCTTCTCTCTTTCCGCATGTTCTTGTGACGAGTGTTGTGGCACATTAGTATGCGACTGTTTTTGTAGTGGGGTTTTCATTGTGACTGTAGAAGTATCGGCCCTCTGTTGTGGTAATTGTCCTGTTGATGTCGGACAGGTTGTTTCAGTGCTTTCAGACGATTTTGTTAATTTGTTAAACAACCCAGAAAGCACCCCAGATTGGCTTGAGGTCTCCGTCTGTGTATGACCAATCTGGCTACATGGCACTTGGATCTGTTGTTGAGTCTCCTGGATGTTCTGGGGCTGCTGTTGGTGAGCCACGTTTTCTGAGGAGGATTTGAACAGTCCCGAAAAAAGACCACTTGCTTGATTTGATTTCTGCGTCGTGCTGTTTTGTGGTTGATTTTGGTTGGAAATTGGGATATTCTTTGGCGTTGTTTGCTCATGGCTGGATTTACTTAGGGTAACTCCATGGTGCTGAGTTGATTGTTGATTTTGCGTGTTTATGTTGTCTGCTGAAGAAAATTTAAAAAGACCAGATAAAAGGCCACCTTGTTGAGACGGTGGTTGCCGAAGTGGAACCGTTTGTTGTCGAATAAAGCCTGGTTTACTCGTCTCCTGCTGGACAACTTGCTGACTCAAGGTTCTGTCCCTGATCTGAGGACCTCGATTTGGACCTTGGGTATTCTGTTGGTTAAAACCTTGTTGACTATGTTGAACACTGCTTTGTTGGTGAACTTGACTGCTTGAAGTACTCTCAGATGACCCAAATTTAAGCAAGCCAGACAACAGCCCTTTTTGCTGAGGCTGTGTTTCATTTGAAGTCGGTTGCTGACGTGAGGAATTGCCAGGGATGTTCATCTGCCTTTCAGCCTCCGAAGGTTGTACATTTTGTTGAATGTTTTCTGTTGATGAAAATTTCAATATCCCCGAGAGAAAGCCTCCCGACTGTGGAGCTGGAGAATTTTGTTGTTGGGGAGGATGATGAGGAAACTCTGACTGATTATTGCTCTTGGGTGGTTGATTGTTATGAGGAGCCTGCTGTGGCGAACTGCCAGACAGGTCACTGGTAGAGCCAAATTTAAGAAGTCCAGATAGCAGTCCTCCTTGTTTGGGCTGATTAGAGCCCATTTGGGAGATGTCATCAGCTGAGCTCCCTTTAAAAATACCTGTCAAAAAACTCTGGGATTCAGGCTGATTGGGAGTTTGATGCTGCATTCTGTGAGAGGGTGCTTTTGGGTTTTGATTTGCTGCATGTTGTACATGTGAGCTAGGTGGCACTTGATTACTGATAATATTCTGGTTAGAACCAGTGGGAGCAGGGGCAGGATTAAATATACTGGAGAACCATCCTTTCTCAGTGCTTTCTTGGGGCACCGCAGGATTCTGTGTAGAAGTGGCAGAGGCTGATGACGACGCTTGCTGAGGATTCTGTGTATTCGTGGAGGCACTAACGTCTTCACTAGATGCAAACTTTAAAAAACCAGAGAGCATGCCTCCCTCTGCTTTGGGACGCTGCTGAGTGGAGACATTTTCTGAAGAAAGGAAAGGTAGTCTTATGTTGCCAGTCAGTGATGGGTCCTCCACTGGTTTCTGTGGTTGGGGCTCCTCTGTGGTTCTAAACACTGGATAAACTGCCACAGGAGGAGGTCCCTGAGGTGGAATAGGGGCAACAGGTGTGATCAATGAACTTAATGACTTCCTAAAAGGGCTAAAGAATCCAGTGTTTGCAGATTGTGTTTGGCCAGTTGACCTTTCTGGCCCTGCAACAGGCACATTTTCTTGTTTATAAATCGGTGTGTTTTGTCTCTCATATAAAGGTTCAGCATGATTTTGTCCCATATATTTCTCTTGTGATGAACTTTTTAATTTTTCTGATTTTCTAAATCCTTCTGCGTTCATTGGCTGTTTATCTTGGGAAGAACATTTGCCATCCCATTGTATATGCTCTTGGGAATATGTGGACTCTGACGCCTGTTTGCATTCGGCTGAGCTCCCACTGTCTCCTCCTGAGAAAAGCTTTAAAGGATTCAATTTCCCCAGAACTGTGTTTCCTGGAGCACTTTGAGGTTTGCTTACAAACTCAGGTATATGCTCTTTTGTACTTGTTTGTGTCTGACTCCTTGTGGGAGTTTTCGTTTCTTGATAATGACCTTGCATTTTGGCATCATGTGGTGGCTGAGAAGGCAAAGAACTGAATGACTTTTCAGGGGAAGGTTCCACAGGAGATACAACAGCTACTGGAGCTGTGGTATTTGATTTAGGGATAAAGGAGAACAGCTTTGTTAGTCCAGATTGTGGTGGTTGTGCAGGTGGTGCTTGTGGAGGTGGGGCAGGTGGTTTGGAGCCTCCTCCAACTTTGTCAGTGAAAGAACTAAACAGTGAGCTCATGGCAGTTTTTACTCCTGAAATACCCTGATCAGAAGGAGTATGTGATTGGGATTCTCCTCTAGGATCCTTTGATGAACTATTTTGGTCTTCTCCAAAAGAATCTGTTCTAACGCTACCCTGAGAAGATAGTCTAGATTTGCTTGACTTAGGAAGGGAACCGTACTTGCTAATTTCCTCTTCTTTTTCAGCGAGGTATTCAGAAACTGTTTCTACTAGACATTGAAGCTCATCCATAGGATCTACATATTCGTCACTTGGTTCTTCTACTGGAGAGAGCATCGCCTCTGAAACCCATCCTCCAGTTTTAGATTTTCCACATTTCTTCTCCCGAAGGCCCTGAGAATTTTCTACGTGGCCCTCATAAGACAACGAATACCTGTCTTTGTAATGCCTTGCGTTCTCTGAGTGAAAGTCCTCACCCATAAAGGCAATGTCATCAATATCCTCCTCTGTTCCTGTGGGGTAGTGCACATCCTGGGAACTCTCAAATTCAAAATCAAAGCGTGCCCTCATTCTAGCATCTTGCTCCTTTTTGTATGCCACATAATTCTCCAAAGTGTTGTCCAGCTCATTTTTAGCCCACATCCTCGTCTTGTAGAGAAGCCCATTCTTGTATGGCCTGAGGCACGATGTCATGCGTTCCTCCTCTTCCTGCATCTCTGCTACCTGCCGCAGAAACAGCTCTCCTCTCTTCTCACGGAGGACGGCAAGGTCAGAGGGAAAAGTCTCTTCTCTGTACTTGTCTGCCTCTGTGCTGAGAAACACTCCCGGGTCCGTTATCTTTTTCTTTCGCCGTCGATCGATAGTTTCATAGCCCTCAGGGTAGGGGGCAGGCAGAAAACCACTACGCTTCGTATTTTGACGGATAGGTGCGTGCGATGGCTCGGGGTAGGGTCTTCCCATTCGAAAGATAACACTGTCTTCCTCATCGTCTAAGAAGTCGCTCAGCTGAGGCTTGTTCGGCCGTTTGTATTTGTTTTCCCAATCTTCAACCCCCATGCCAGAATCTACAGGTATAATTCTGACTCTTCCTTTCTGGTTTAAAGATCTTATTTAGGGTAAAGAATAGATTTAAGAAGGGGGATGGGAATGGATCATAGGGACAGAGAAAAAGGCAAACAAAAAGAAAAAATGCAAACAATAAAAGAAGTTAAACAGTACAAAAAAAATGGAGAAATTAAGACATGTATAGTTTCATGCAAATGTAAAGAAACAATTATGCTTTTCAGCTACATAATCACTGTTGTGACAGCATTAGAACATTCTTAACAGAGATTATAGGCAATAAACATACTTAGATTTGAGATTTAACAGAGCTAAGCTGCCCTTAAGACAGAAAAATTTAAAAACTAAAACATACCGTACACATTTCAGTGGAATGGGTTGTAAGTATCTACATGCAAGTGTGAGATTGTGTGCATGTGCCTTAGTGAATTTAGATCTTTGTAAATCCTCACAGCAACAGTCACGTCTACACTCAGCTTACAATAGTGTTCGTGAGTAACGCATGATAAATCACCACCATATGGCGCTTGGTGAAGGAGTTTTTTAATCATCAAAGAAAGGAGAGTGTCTGTCACTGACCAGCTCCCTCCAGAGGGATTTCCTCTGCGATATGGCTAAACCTAGTTCGGAGCATTCCAAACTATCAGGACTTTTAACCAACACAACAGACCCTCAAGACAAAGAGAAACATGAACAATGAGCTTTTCCTGGCTGTAATCCCATTTTTTTTCTGATGTTAGAATTATCCGGATCAGCTCGCTATCAGGCAACACAGGCAGATTTAGAGCCGTCTCATTGGTGTGCATGCATTCAATGATGAGGCACAAGAATAAACTCTTATGGAGCAAATATGGTGTAGTGGTAACCATAATAATAATGAAAATGTGCCATTTTTGTAGCAGGGATATTGTGGGTTCCTCCCTCTGATATTCTAATTATTTAATGTAAACACATAATTATAGTAATAATCCTCACATACAATGTACAGAGGACCACCACACTAATATCACTAGAAATTTGCTCCTTTTTTAAAACTTAATTGGTGGAAAACAAAACAAATAACAGTTATGATTTTATTACACTGTGTCAAATGTGTTGTAATTTTTGAGCCATAAATATCATTTGCTGAGAAGCATTTCTAATCTTTTGTCCCATTTGTGCATGAAAACATTTGGCAAACATGGCTATTGTGCTGCATTTATTAGCTCAAAAGTGGCTGTTGCAGTGGGACTACATTACTCTCAGGCTGCATTGCCCAAATGTGAGAAAATGAGAGTTTGATCAAGAGTGACTGAGTGAGTGAAAGTGCATGTATGACACTTTATATGCTTCGTCTACCTGGTTCCTCTCTGGTCCCTGTAGTCCAGGTCAAAACTGTGGTCGGAGTCTCTGCAGACATCCTGGTGATGCTGTGACCGGGGCCCCATGGGATACTGGTGCATGGACGAGTTGGGCTGAGAGGTTGTGTGGTAACGTGGAGGCAAACTGTTACTGGTCTCACTGCGGTAGTCACTGTCCCGGTCCTCCACGGCACTGTCCTGGTCATCCAAAGCTGCAACAGGCGACATGAGAAGCTGGATGAATAGTCTTTCCCGACGCTTGTAAGAATGTAGTGGTGCATATGTTTTATAAATCCTTGCTTATTATCTGTGAGAAAGTGGAAGATGTACAGTAGTTTGAATTTTCATTTTACGGACAAATAAGCTGAAGAAATAAACAAACTAGGCCTGGTTCTTAGGTAAGCTGAGAGTGCAAAAACTTTTTTACAGACTATGGGTCCTATTTTAACAATGCAATGACAAGTGCAAAGCAGTGTAGGTCATAGGCATGGAGACTGTGTGGGTGTCTTCAAGTACACCTGCAGTTCAATGCAAAGGGCAAAGTGTGGAGGATACACTCGCATGTATGGTGTTTATTAGATACAGCCATTATATTGTTGTCTGAATAGAGCAGAGCTGCATGACCTGAACACACAGCAAAAAACTACACTATACACTATAACTACAGAACTACTATCTGATGTTATTACTTTTAACTCCCATTCTCATCATAAATACTACATAAAAAACTACATAATATCGTAAAATGCGACAACTGTTTTTTCCCATTTATACATTTTTAAGAATAAGCCACAAAAAAATATCAGAAAAGACGCAATGACTCACATAAAGCAAAATCATTCATAAGGTGGATGTTTGCAGTTCTGTAAAGGGTCACTATGTAGCACCCTGGTGTCATTTGCAGGTGATTTAATCCAGGTAAGCTTAAGGGCAGGACACACATAAAGCCACCACACTCTGGCGCATCCCTTCTCAAATCAGAGGCTGTAAATTTATTGACAAATCTGTCCCACTGCCCTCAGATAACTGCAGGGGTTTAGTAATCTGAAGTGAACCTTTTCATGCAGTACAAAGCAGATACTCTCAAAATCACTCATATTAATCTACAGATAATTACAGTGTACTTTAGCAAAAAAAAAGTGAGTTTTTGATGTCTAATCAGATTGCATTAGCATAGGCTGTATAGAAAAGAGGGATATAGTCACTGTGGCATCACCCATTGGTTTGTGGACTACTAACCTACCCAACCCTTAACCACCAATCACAGGAGAGTGTCCCTCCAGCTGATACCATCTACCACGAGCTGTTTGGAACTTGCCTGTCCCTGTTTATCATAAGGTAGCCCTGCCCTAAAACATACTCTGCTTAATTTGTCTATTTTACTCCTAATGGGACCATAATTCACAAAACGAACATCATGTTGTATTGACGAAGAGTTGGAACTAGCGATAGACACCATAAAATCATTAGGAAATGTTTACTGAGTTCTCAGATCAAGCGAGGAGAAGCAGACTTTTATGCAGTTTGATTTACAACCAGAGGATTCACTCTTGTTTATTTCGGCATCGACTTCACTCTTCCAGACCCCAAGACTTTATCCATCTTCTGTATGCAGTCTGTGGTATTTAGTTTGCTCTTGGAAATCAAATCATCTAAGTGGTAACAGATGGACACTATGATAGAAAAAATGGTTCTATATCACTTATTCACAGTACAAAGCCACACATTTTCAACCAAAATACTAACACTCCGTCTTTTGCTGCTTCTTATAAATAGACCTCCCACTTGTGCACCACATGGTTGTGATTATTATAGATCACGAAAACATACAAGTGGCAGAACACTGCTTGCACTGGTCGTTGCAGCACTAAGAAATTAGGGCCCTACAGTCCTTGTGTATGCAAGCTCTATCGTTAAATTGGAGGCATTTGATCTGTATCATCCTGTAGATGCATTGTATATAACTGAGTATTTTTTGGAAAGTGACCTTGCTGATGCCAAGTGTGATCTTAGAAGCTATTTTGCAGAGCGAACCATGAGGCTGGTCTGGAGGCGACAGCTGAGCAGATGTTTATCTTTTCTTAGCTAGATAAAGTGAGACGCTGATTCTATTGATATGTCAGAGTAAAATGGAAGGACAGAAACATGTGAAAGTGGCATAAATATTCTTTAGCAAAGACTGCCACCTGTCATCGCTGTGATGGAACTGCAGTTTACTACCTTCACGGTTTGATTGGGGCTCCCATTGTTCATGAGACTTTTAGGAATATTTGTATGGGGTTTACCGATCCTCTTCAGCAATAATCGATCTCAATGTTATTACTGACTTCAGTTTTCTTGCCTATTTTTCTGGGATGTGTGCTAAACCAATACTGTAAAAAAATACATGACATCAGCACAGAGCACACTGTTAAAAATAAGGAAACGTCACGATAGGAAGTAACAAGGCCAACGGGAATCGAGGAAAACAGTGAGGAAAGTCAAGTGTTAGCATGAAACAATGCTATTAAAATGCAGGGAAACTCCATAGGTCACATGTTATTGGGGAATGAGGGGCATTGTGACATGCAGAGGGGGCTGAGGATTGGCCAGGGGGAGAATTTCATCAAAGCGTGTTACATACTCAGTGGGTCGGCCCATCCGAAATAGTTGCCTGGTGAAAGTGTACATGTTACAAGTGAGAGGCAAGTCAGAGGAGGCTGGGTTTGTGCAAACAAACAAACAAACACACAAAAAAGTGTGAATGTGTACTAATGGTAGAATGAGGGAACCCTATCAGTAGAGTAGAAAACATACTGACTTATACTGATTTAACATGCATACAGGCTCTCTGTTGGGATGTAAAATTATGGACAGACTTAATTTTTAACTCTGAAAGGTAGAAGTGAAAAGAAGAGAAAGAGGAGGGTGAAGAATTGTCTCCATCTAGAGGCTGAGAGGAGTACATGCAGGCACACTCACAGCATTGGGAAGCTGCAAATGGAAGTGGGTGGCTCTGAGCATCATCCTGAAGAGAGAGAGGGAAAAAAAACACAGCATGCATCAAGTGTCAAGCTTATTTTTTATGTTCCATATTGTTCCTATTATTATTATCAACTTTAACAATACAAATAAATATCAAGGTTCACAGTCTTTATCAAAAGAAGCAATAAACAGGAATATAAAAGCATGTTTTTTTTGACTTAATTAAAAAATATCTTGAAAAAAAAGTGTTTTCTAAAACTGCACTTTACCTCATCATGCATCCCCATGGTGTTGATGCGCTCCAGCTTGCCTGTCCAATACTGCGCCTCATCATCTGGGATATCTGGTATGAAAATATAAATACAATCACACATTTCACTTTCCATTTGTGATACATTAATGCCCTTTTAGAAGTCTCATGAGCTGCTAGGGAATGAAGAAATGAATGGTCTAACAACACCATAACAAACAAATGTTAAAATGACAAGTTATAGGTTCAAAGGCAGGATACACAATAAACAAAAACTATTACTTTCCTATTTCTTTCTACCTTAACCCAACCTCTCCAATCATATCCAAATACTTCAGACACGGTTACCACTCTGCATCACATCAGGTACTCTCACCACTTTTAAGGGAGATTTGTGCTGTACAGCACCCAGATGCACATTAAAGGCCACTCGCACAAAGGCCAGGGCTTCAAAGACACACCGACCCACGGCTTTAATGAACGGCTTTGGTGGCACAGAGTCACGATGGGCTCCTGCAACCTTGAAAGGTCTCGTCTGAAAACAGAGAAAGAGGCTCTCTCTCTTCCACTCAGACACCCTGCTTCAACTTTGATGCTTTTGGATCACAAGACTTGAGCCATAGATACACAGCTTCTCGCATTGTAAATAGTCTAAGTAGAGCTGAGGTTACGTACACAGAGGGACATTTTTAGCCTCCAATCTGGTAGAGCATTGGAATAAATAAGATTCTTTGCATAAATTAACTTATCCTGTTAGCTGTAAATGGGACATTTATACTGTAAACCTAATAATATTGGTAATAATATAAGTGTCTATGTTGCATAAAAAACACCAAATGGCAGAGAGAATATTAGATGTACACCGATCAGGCAAAACATTATGACCACCTGACTGTGTTGTGTTGGTCCTCCTTATGTGGTCAAAAATGCTCTAAACCATTGGTCATGGACAAGAGGACCTCTCAGGGTGTCCTATGGGGTCTGGCACCAGGACGTTGGCAGTGGATCCAGCTCACAGTAATACTTTCCTTTTTCTCGGGTTTGCAGTATATAAAAGCATTCCTAATGGTTCATTAATCCTGTTGGCCACAATATTATGGGATAACCTGGGAAAGACAAAATTATATTTACTGAACCTAAGTTAATAAAGGCAGATCTGCCACTGATGAGTCAGTATTCTCAATTTATGGTGGACAGACACACTCCCAGTGAGGTCAATATCCAACACGAGCATCTCGATGTGCACTGCTTCTATTCATTCGTTGTACAATATAAGCATCCTCTTCCACAACATGCAGTGAGGTGCCTTTTACCTCTTTAATTTAAGAAATAAGACCTTTTACAAGACCTACTTATATAGACTACAATGTTCATGTGGTCCTTATATTTTCTATTTTTGCCATGTACAGTACGCTTGCATAAGATCAGAGGACACCACTATGACATCAGTTTCTTGCATTGCCCCAGGCTGGACATTTCTTCCTGTGCAGCCTTACAAATCGACTGCTGGCATTTCACTAGGAAACATTCGTGGCCCCTTGTGTAACTCAGCGGATCAAAGTTTGATTTGCCGTGAGGTAACCAGATTCGCCGGTGTGCTCTATACGTGACTAATGCGCCCACTGAGGCGACAGCATTGCAAAACATCTTGCATAAGCGCCTGAACTTTTCAGAAGCGCGGCTTATCGATCTGAAATTTACTGGAAATCTATCGCGTGCCAAAGACTTTCTGACCGACATCTCACCGAAAGGCAGCTCAAAGCGAGTATCCAGCAGGACCCGATGAGGCGTTGGGTTCTTGGTGCCGCATATCTCGTCTTCTTTCATCAGAACCTCTGCATCCAGGAATATCCAGTCACCTGAGCCTTCCTGCAATTCAATGTGTATATTTATCTACATGGTCAATTTGTTCTTTGTATAACCTTCTGTATACTTTATGCCAATATTTAAGTCATTTTATTAGTGTTACTGATGTTTTTTTTTCTAGTTTTTAACTAACAGTCAAGTCAAGCTGTGACTAAAAGGAAGAAAGGTAAATGAAAAGCCATTTTTAAATACTTTCTTGTTTATGAATCACTTTTGGCAATTGTAAATGAAAATTAAAGACTCATTTTTCCCTCCTTTTAGCTTCTATTAATCGCACTGCTTTTTTGCATTAATTAATCATCTTCTTGTAAACTTTTACACTCCTTTCAACTTTTTTCTTTTATAGTTGTTTGTATGCCACTACTGGATATTATTAACTCTTAACCTAAATATTTAAATTAGTGTGGTAATTTTCTAACATTAAACTTCATTGGAGTATACTTTGGGTCAATGTCTGCCGTTTCAAATGTGCTGTATAAATAACACTGACTTGACTGATTAGAAATACAATTATGGATTTAAGATGTTTTTTCTGAATGCCTTTAACTCTGGACTACATCATTTTGTGTGCGTAGACAGTACCAGTCAAAAGTTTGGACACACCATCTCATTTAATGGTTTTTATTTATTCTAATTAATAAAAATGATGGACTGTCGTTTCTCTTTACTGAGTTGAGTGGTTCTTGCCATACTATGGATTACAACAGTAGTCAAATAGAGCTATCCACTGTGTACTAACCCTGCCTCTGCACAACACAACTGATGGTCTCAAACACATTAAGTAGGCGAATAATTCCACAAACTGACTCTTAACAAGGCACACATGTCGCTGATTGAGAGAAAGCCAAGAGTGTGCAAAGCTGTCAACAAAGCAAAAGGGGGCTACTTTAAAGAATCTAAAATATAAAACATATTCTGGTTTGTTTAACACATTTTTGTTTACTACATAATTCCATGTGTGTTCTTTCATAGTTTTGATGTCTTCAGTAGTAATCTACAATGTAGAAAATAATCTAAATAAATAAAAACAATGAATGAGAAGGTGTGTCCAAATGTTTGACTGGTACTGTGCATGTGCTAACCTCTGATGATTGTGTGATACTCTTGAGAGGAATCCAGGCGGTCCCCAACATGGTGTCCCAGATGAGGCCTTTGTTCCACACCTCAACAATGAGGCCGAGGTCCAGCCGGTTGATCTCACTGAGGAAAAAGGGCAAATAAAGTATTCAGGTATTAAGCAAATGTCAATAAAAAAAATCCTTCCTGTTTAAAAAAAGAATGGAAAATGTCAAGGTGGATAAAAGAGTGAAACAATAATTGTGTAGTTTGTAGCTTTGTTATCCGAATTTTTTATTAAAACGTTCCAGAAATTTCTACATAATTACTGTCAAGGCACTACCACTGCCTGACAACAAAAGCTGCTTCCTCTTTTCGTTGTGCAGTAGCTGTCATAATCCATCCCAGCCTTGTTTTGTCATTCAACGCGCCATTCAAAGGGCTCGAAAACAGCTTGATGACAGCAATAAAATGGCGTATCCATTTTTGAAAGGAGCCGCATGACAAGGGCATTTGCATATTCTCATCTCTGGCAGTTTGCAACTATCGACAGGCCGAACAAAAGGAAGATGAGGGAAAAAAGATAATCAAAGAGAGCAGATAATTGAGAGAAGTGCAAGGGGAGGGCGCCGAGTATCAAGGGGGTCCAGGTGCACGGATAAAGGCCTCCTAAATCATTTGCTCCTACAACATGGCGCAGAATAAACAGGTGATGCAGCAACGCATAACAATCCAACTGGGGCTAATTTTAACAGGGAAATTTGTGTTGTTCATGCTGCTATTTTGATCCTGTTTTCTAATTGTGTACGATCCACGCCTGTTTCAAAATACACAATTAGAATCAACTTGCAAATTAACACCTGGAAGCACAGTAAGCACTTATCGCAACAACTTTATGCAAGTCAGAAACACAAAGCTCAGTTAGATTACATTTTAATGAGCATTTTCTAACACAAAAAGGCAGATTTGTATCAGATACTGATCATTATTAAATTGTGGAACTCCAAATTACGTATACTTTTAGTATTGATGGACGTTTTTCATAAAATATCAAACACACAGACAGTTTTCAAAGCTTCTATGGCCACATCTGATTCAAAACAAAGCAATACAGTTAAAGTTATGTTAAAAGGAAAAATATTTGGGAAATAGACCAAGAGTTAGATGACAAAATCAATACCACTCTTACATACACCGATCAGGCATAACATTATGACCACCTGCCTAATATTGTGTTGGTCCCCCTTATGTGGTCAAAAATGCTCTGAACCATTGGGCATGGACAAGAGGACCTCTCAGGGTGTCCTATGGGGTCTGGCACCAGGACGTTGGCAGTGGATCCTTTGGGTACTCTGGCTTGTGCAGTGGGGCCTCTGTCAATCAAACTTGTTCCACTGCATCCTGTTGATGCTTGATCAGAATGGGGTCTAGGAAGTTTGGAGGTCAAATCAACATCTTGGGCCATTGTCATGTTCCTCAACATGTTCCTGATTGTTTGATGTTTTTGCCATGTGGTGTGGTGCCTTTTCCTGCGGGGGTAGGCCAATGACATTTGGGATTGCCATTTGCATGAGGGAGCGTGCTTGTTCTGGAACAAGTCTCATCAACACGTATGCCAAAATTTAAGGTTTTCCAGCAAAACACCACATAGTACCAATATGATCAATGTTATTCACTTCACCTGTCAGTGGTTTTAATGTGGCTGATCTGTGTAAAAGTGCTGCTTTCACATGAATGCATCGGTAAATTTACACCAATAAAAAGTTACTTGAGGTACATTTTAGGTTACTATTATACTGTAGATTTGCTTTTCAGTGAATGACTTTCATTTTTAGAGGGGAGTATTGCTTCCTTGTTAATGATGCAAATACTTTTTTCACCACTGATCATAGAATCTAAAGAAAACCATGTCTCCATAACTCAGGATGATTATACCACTAAGGTCCATCATCATCATCACATACCGAATGTTGTGATAGTATCATATTCTGGGTCACCCTCTGATGCCCAGCTCCGTCGATGGTTTCAGTCCCCTTGCCAGCTCTCCTACAAATTGACACTAAATGTGTGACATGGGATTAGAAACAGAATCTGTACCACATGAACCATATCATAGTCCCGTCACTTGAGCTTGCAAGCTTACACGCTTCATACATAACTTGAACATCCACTCACATCCAAACCGAATGTCATGGCAGGTATCTACATCGGCGTGAGGAGGGGGAGATCGGTGGAGAGATAGAGAGGCTGGGGTTTAGGGTAATCTGTCACTGTCTCATTACTGGGCCACATAAAGCAGGGAGGGAGGGTTAGGGAGGCAGAGTTAATGCAATATAAAAAACTGGGGAATGAGAAGAGAGGGAGGGCCAGGTTAACCTAATTCAATAACAGGAATCAGTTGGATGCAGATCAAACTGATGCGGACCACACTTGAGTTACTGAGGAATCATTTGCCTCTGAGAACAGCTGTAGAAGGAATAACGTACTTCAATCAGGAGTCAACGATGACTTTCAGGAGCATGTGGGAAGCTTCTAGGGTGTATTCTAAGCTTAGGAGTAAAGTAAAAACAACTTTTATGCTTTCATATGCACACATGTTGTTTCAAGTAATGATAATTGGAAGCTAGAAAATCAAATTCATCTATTATCATAAATCTTGTGATTTGAAATGGAGTGCAGAGTTGAACGCAAAGGTTATACAGACACCTTATGTTCCCTTTTCAAGCCTTTAAAGATAGAACTGTTGAATAAATTAATACATTTACAGTTTATTGTTTTTGTTTTGTTTTTTCTATGGTGGAATCTCTCTCTTTGCAACAGTTGTTGAGCCCTCTTCCTCAATCGATGCCTCTGATGTGTGCTGTTGCTTGAATACTGCGTTCATTTTAAATTCTTTAGAATTTTTTTTTTTTAAATGCTTCCAGCAGCTGGAGGTCAATACTCATTAGAATACTATATCAATACAGAATTGCACAACACAGTAGCAACTACAAGGTCAGCTGCAAGTTGTAGTTTTTTGCCATGCAATTGGTCAGGCTCTGAGGAGGACAATATTGGTATCATGACTGATCCAACAGCTTCACTGCTGCTGCAGACCCTAAGATTATACCAGTGGTAACATCCATGTGAAACCCATAAGTGGACTACATGTCTGTTTCTTTCTTGTGAGCCAATCGTGGTACACATACTATTTGTATTCATTTGTCTGAATGCAGGAATTGTACATAATGCTCGCATTGTAGACCCTGGCACCAAGGTCAAAACTATAAACATCTATTAGTATAACCTTGGAATAATAATCATACATGCATTCCTATGAATTGTGAGTGCATGTGAAAAGTGTATATAACTGTAAAATGTATCCATCTGGAAGTTTTTGATATTTCAGTCACAATTGATTTCACTTTAAAACCAGTCAATCGAAAATTCAATAAACACAGATCTTTAGTACATACTGTGCAAAACACACACACAGATCACTTTGCCTGCACCCACATGCACCACTGCAGCCTATAAAGCTACCAGGGAGGAACCATAATCACACACACACATATACAGGAGGTAAAGGTGATCTGCTGGAGCCATAATGAGGGAACACTGTTGTTGTGAGCCACTCACTGCAGCTCTGATTACAGCCCGGTGTTCAGTTTCTGTGCTAGGAGTAAACACATGAGCACACTGCTGGATTTGACAGTAAGCACACACACACACATGCATACACACAGGTGGGTCCGCCATGCATACAGAAGCAGAACAACACGGCCGAAACATGAACGACGCACCGAGCCTTCATGTGTGTAAGTTTAGTAGGCTCCAGCCCAGCACACACCACTTTCCCCGCTTGCCGTCTGTCTCTTCAAAAGACAAAGCATGGCCTCGGTGCCCTCAGCTCATTAGCAGCGGCAAAAAAAGAGGCAAACAACACATATGCACATACATTCACACAGCCTTGAGTTTTTTTTTCACTGACATGCTGTGGACCCTTTGGCAGTTTAATGGCATTTGGCAGTGAGCAAAGCAGGGTAATCTACTTGCAGATATATAAACACAACATAAAAGAACTAATGCACATCCACCACTTATGATTTGTTACAGACGCATTAAAAACTATATTGGTAACATCCCCCCTCCTGTAGCAATACACAGTGGTACTGTAAGTGAACTACAATATGCCTTTTTTTTTACTGCCTCACAGTGGCTTTACAGAGCATTCAGGCTGCCATCAGGGATTAGTTCAATTCTCCACTCAATCTCACTACTACACATGCTATATAAGGGAATCTATGTGTGTGTATGTGTGTATGTGTGACTGCGCATGCACATGTTTACCCTGCATGTGTGTTAATGTGTGCGTGTATATACACTCAGGGGTGATATTAGTTAATCATAGCCTTCACTCAGCATAAATAAAGACCAATTACTGCGCTTCCCTATGGGCTCTTCACTATTAGCACACTAAAGACCCCAAAGAGTGCAGCCCCATAGCTAATACAGCCTTAGTATACCAGTCAGCCTGCTGAATCACGATGATAAGCTCTACAGAGGGTAACAGAAGGACAACATTCACAGCATCATAACTGCTGGGGCTGGATTAGACGTACGTGAATGGAGATCACTATGTGTAATAACCAAAATAATAATAATGATAAAAATTTTATACCATATCTGTAATTACTGAGCTCTCGTTGGAATTAATCTTTCTTTATTCACTGAGTACAGAAGAATCTGTATTGCTGACAGTGGTAAAAACATGACTGCTGCAGGACAGTGAAAGAGATATATGCAGTAGTTCAGTCAGTCGTTTGTCACAATGTGCCTGTGCATTATACTGTTGTATAATGCATTGGCCTTTATATCAATACCAGTTCATGAGGTCAAACGACGTCCTGCCTCCACGGTTTAAACATCACTAAATCGGCTTATAGCAAACAACAAATACAGGCACATACACACACACATGACTGTTACAGGAATGGCAACCAAAGAGTGAGGCATTGCTGCAAATCATGAGAAAAAAATGTATTTAAAGAAGATGAACAAAATTATGTAGAGGTGTAGATACAGTATGAGAGCCACGACAAACCCCATAGTATATACAGGTGTAGAGTCTATCATTTATGTACAACAAACCTGACTGCTGTGATTTTATTCTCTTACACAAAAGCTGAAGCAAACGAGGAAATGTTGTAAGTAGCACAACAAACTGGTTGTCAAAGAAGTTTGGGTCTTAAGGGTTATTTTCATCACTTTTAATGCACTTCCAGAACTAAATAATAATTTTTGCATTCAGTAAATATAAACACACAACTTTGTCGCCTCTCACTTGAGAGTTATTGAAGCTTGCAGTAATTAGCAGAAGTTACAACAACAAGCAGCTACACAAACTGAACCTGTGTTTTACAAGCATTTTCTATATGTTAGCATTAGAGACATCTTATAATAATTAGGGTCTTTTTACATTCTTTAACACTTTCCTCCAAAATAATGGACTAAGCCAGAGGACATTACATGCTGACACACCCTTTAACGAGCAAAGCCTGCTGTTAATCTAATCTGCTGTTTTGTACATTCAGCGGTCATCCTCTGTAATGTGATATTTAGCAACATAAACATAAGATGCAACACTAAACAAACCAAACACTGCTTCCACGGTGCCATCTTCTTTGGTCCTTTCCTTTGAGCGAATGCCTACGTGTGGACAAGTGACACAGCAGCTAGAGACGTGTGCTTCACAGCACATGCACAAAAGCAAAAATACACACACAAATATAGTGGACCCTTGCTGGCAGCCACTCATCACCCGGAGAGGCCAACCTAATTTGGAGGACAGGCTCCTCTTTGCCTGCCGGGGAGGCAGCAGGGATTATGAGCCTTTATACACACTAATCTAGTTTCGCCACGCTGGGAGAGGGAATCTGTGTGTGTGTGTGTGTGTGTGTGTGTGTGTGTGTGTGTGTGTGTGTGTGTGTGTGTGTGTGTGTGTGTGTGTGTGTGTGTGTGTGTGTGTGTG